>BGNK01001443.1:77017-105570 GCA_003297005.1 Symbiodinium sp. clade A Y106 | reverse complement strand
GGCAAGAAGGGCAGCTTGGTGTGGATAGATATTCCTCAGATGCAATGGTTCATGTATTATGTCTGAACCCCTAAGGCCCAAACCCCCAAACACCCGTACCTAGAAGCCCTATTGTTTGGGATAAGTGTAGAGTCTGGGTTATAGACAGATCATACGGAGCTTGTCGATACGTGCACTAAGACGCTCGCAAAATCCAAGAGCTATTCCGNGCGACAGCAGCAATCCGACAAGCAGTTGCCACTCACCGAGCTCGACAAAGCCCGGGCACTTGCTCAGATGTCACCGGAGGAAGTCCAGGCCAGGGGTCTTAGAATGCAGCCCGTATATATATATATATAGAACATGATGAAGGACATGTATATATATATATATACACATGTATGTAGATATGTTTGTGGTCGATATCGATATCATGACCTCTATAGCCTAGTATACTTGTGCAGGCTGCCGGNTATATATATATATATACACATGTATGTAGATATGTTTGTGGTCGATATCGATATCATGACCTCTATAGCCTAGTATACTTGTGCAGGCTGCCGGCCGCAGGCCAGCTTACATGCGATTCCTCCGGAGCTTCGAAGGTTTTTCAAATGCATTATGTAAATCTGTAAACTCACATATAAGAAAACCCCTAGACCCTTTAATCTTAAATGCCTTAAACCCTAGAGCCNCTTACATGCGATTCCTCCGGAGCTTCGAAGGTTTTTCAAATGCATTATGTAAATCTGTAAACTCACATATAAGAAAACCCCTAGACCCTTTAATCTTAAATGCCTTAAACCCTAGAGCCCGAACCCCTATATACACACCAAACCCTTAAACACCTAAACCTTATTATGCCCTTAAGCCCTGGACCCCAAGCCCCTAGCCCCCTAAACCCTAAACCTTTCATTAATTTCTGAACTCAGGCAAAGCATGCCCTGCTGCTGTCCTGACGGAGTGGCGAAAGGCCCATGACGGCAAGAAGGGCAGCTTGGTGTGGATAGATATTCCTCAGATGCAATGGTTCATGTATTATGTCTGAACCCCTAAGGCCCAAACCCCCANGGCAAGAAGGGCAGCTTGGTGTGGATAGATATTCCTCAGATGCAATGGTTCATGTATTATGTCTGAACCCCTAAGGCCCAAACCCCCAAACACCCGTACCTAGAAGCCCTATTGTTTGGCATAAGTGTAGAGTCTGGGTTATAGACAGATCATACGGAGCTTGTCGATACGTGCACTAAGACGCTCGCAAAATCCAAGAGCTATTCCGGGAATACATCACATGCGGAGAGACTTGGGGCAGCTCCAGGGTGGTAGCAATCCACCGCTGGAGCAAAACGGTTTCGCGAGAGGGTGTGCACAGCTGGAAGACCAAGCAAGTTTCCTAGCTGATATTCGAGTACCAAAAATATGTCAAGATATTCAGATATATGAGTTAGTGTTATTATTAGATCGGCCCAATAATATGTAAAAGAGTGTACGGGTTCCTATATCTCAGGACCTGCTGAACTCCAACAAGTACAGCCAAACGGACATCGACATCCTGGTTCATGAGAAGGAGATTCCGGTGTGGGGTTTAGGGCTTGAGGGTCTTACTCATGCTACGAACACTATATCCTGAATCCTCCACATCGGTACCCTAAAGCCCCACCTTACATCCTGAACCCTTANTGAGAAGGAGATTCCGGTGTGGGGTTTAGGGCTTGAGGGTCTTACTCATGCTACGAACACTATATCCTGAATCCTCCACATCGGTACCCTAAAGCCCCACCTTACATCCTGAACCCTTAAAACCAATAACCCTACAATATTATCCCAAATCCAAAATCTGCCATCTCAAAACGCACCCTGAGCAATGAACCCGGAGGCTTTACCTCGAAATCTTACAATCGGTACCTGAACCTGAAAACCACGAGCTTAACCCCAAGCCTGAAATCTGCACTAGTTCATGCCGGCCCATATACGACTACTTCTTGATTCTAGCTACCAGTGTATATATATAGCACGATTACAATGCTAATTTAATATGTGTCGCAGGAGACTGATTCTTCCATGTGGAAGGAGCACCCGGACTTCCGCAATGCGCCGGAGCATCGACTCTGAAGTTTACGGCCCTCCTACTATTATATGACGTTGTATGTACTTATAACCGTAGTTGGTTTATTTATATACAGTCTACCCGGGTGTCCTGTACGATATATNGTACTTATAACCGTAGTTGGTTTATTTATATACAGTCTACCCGGGTGTCCTGTACGATATATGATTGGGCATTTAAAGTTTGATATCTGTTTCCGTGCTAATATTAGTGATGTTTCTTATGTATAATAACATGTATCAGATCAGGAGGAGACACGCAAGAAGAACCGCCTGCACAAGGTGTGGGATTCTGAGAAGGAGGTGGCCTTAGACATCGACGAGATCGGCTTCACGTACGAGCGCGAAGGTGAGGCCCCAAACATGGAAGGTGTGGCGGATCCCAACGATGACGGCNACAAGGTGTGGGATTCTGAGAAGGAGGTGGCCTTAGACATCGACGAGATCGGCTTCACGTACGAGCGCGAAGGTGAGGCCCCAAACATGGAAGGTGTGGCGGATCCCAACGATGACGGCTCCACAGGGGGCAACGCAGGGAACAGCCGCAACAACAACAAGCCCGACAAGCAACGCGAAGCCAAGACTGTCAAAGCAAAGACGACAGAGGCTTTAGCGAAGCAAGTGCCGTCGATGCATTAGATTCGGATACGTACTAGCATTAACGAATATCATCGTTCCTTGTCTTGAAACGTGTTATGTTAAGTTGCATATCGTACTAGCTGAGGCGCTTCAGGTGGCCAACAGCAACATGTTGGAGATCAAGGGTGTCAGGACGAAGCTGGACGCCAACAATGTGTGACCCGGCTGCCATGCACATAAAATAAATGTTCATTCCCATATACACATCAATACCCAAGACCCTAAACATTAAGATTGACCCTAGTCCTTCAATCTAAAGCCGGAGCCCTGAAAGCAACAACGAAGCCTTGAACCGAGATGTGGAAATCTGGCCCCGGCAATGACTTTCAATCAACCCAAACAAAGTCCTCATGTTGTAAAACCCGAACCGCCTAAACCCCAAGTCCTTAGATATTATAAGTACCCATTATATGCTAATAACAAGTAAGCCACACCACCACCTGGTCTCCTGAAATACTAGCTAGCCAAGGAGCGAGAGAAGCATCGACACGTAAACGCCCGATAAGATGCAACCTGAAGTTTTCCACCGGTATACACCAACCGCCCGAAACCAGAAACCCTTTTCGACGTGTAACGGACGGATAGTACTTTCGGCTGCTCAAACCCAAACCTAGAAGCCTTCATTAACCCGACACCCAAAATGCCTCGATCCCTATCAAGACCAGAACATTAAGCTATATCGATCCGAGGCAAGCCGATCTTGTGGAGGCACTGTGCAGTTCCATGCAGGTTCACTTCAAGTCGCTTGAAGCGAGCACCAGGGAGTTGGAGGATCGTGGGTAGAAGCTTTATGTCAATCTGTGAACCTACAGCTAAATTGAGAAATCCCAGCTAGCCCTAAACCCTGGACTCAGAATTTCAGACCATATTGGTACAAACCCTTCCTCGAAACCCGAGTACCGTGGCCACTTTAATATAGCTAGGCCCACACATGTACAGATGACTTCAAGGTGTGCACGAGAGTCTTTGGATGTCTAAACCCTCCTCCGAATTACTATCGCATAATCTAGCATTAACCCCTAGGTAATCCCAATCCCTAGAGAGCCCTGAATATTATTCTCCGGCAGGATTGCATCTCCAAGGGCCAGAAGGGCAAGCTGCTGGAAGATCGGATTCACGATCTGAGCACCGCCAATGTCGCATACAAGGTTGGACGCAACCATGTTCAGCTGCACCTGAAGGCTGCAGCACCCAAGGCCAAGAGCGGAGCTAAAGCGAAAGCCGGTGCCAAAACGAGGGCTCGCAAGTAGATCGATCTTTAAAGCCGAGTGAAGGCTTGATGTTTTGCCGAGCTGAGAAGCGCTTTCCTACGGCGGGTGTAACCTTGNCGATCTTTAAAGCCGAGTGAAGGCTTGATGTTTTGCCGAGCTGAGAAGCGCTTTCCTACGGCGGGTGTAACCTTGTGGCTTTAGGGTAGTCTGCTTAGCTTGGGTGGCCGGTGGCATGGTCTTGCTGCTAGATGTACAACCAGGCAACCACTGGCTGTAGAAACCAAACCGCCAATAATGATTGATGCCCCTGGTGTGATGATGTCTCCGGCCTGTAGCTTTGCAGCGCGGGTGGCTGCAGGGATCCTTTGCCTTAGAAGGCAAGTGTCTTCGAGCTGCCGTAGGTGCTNCACGCGCCCGGATGTGAAATATTGTGTCGTGAACTTTAGGGCATGATGGGATGTTGCACACTGCATTACTGATATGCTACTTCCGATTGTTGTTGCCCACGCAGGCGATGAAACTGCATTTGCGGACTACTTGCTGAGATCCCTCGGCACCGGAGCCTCCTGGTCCTCTTTTCCTCCTTTAATGGGCTTGGTGTTCAGAGTTTTTTGGTTTTGGAATAGTCTTCGGAAGAGTCTTTAGATGCTAATAATGTAGGCACCTGATTACGAAATCTTGAGCCGTTATACTAGGGTTCCTTATATGAACCCTACTACTTTGGGGGGTTATAGGCCCAGGGTTTCTTAATCAGGTTATTATGGCCTGGTTAACGAGGACTAGGCTTGAGCATCGGGGGCTNGCCAATAATGATTGATGCCCCTGGTGTGATGATGTCTCCGGCCTGTAGCTTTGCAGCGCGGGTGGCTGCAGGGATCCTTTGCCTTAGAAGGCAAGTGTCTTCGAGCTGCCGTAGGTGCTTCAAGGGGCATGAAGCTTGGATGTCGAGCACGCGCCCGGATGTGAAATATTGTGTCGTGAACTTTAGGGCATGATGGGATGTTGCACACTGCATTACTGATATGCTACTTCNCACGCGCCCGGATGTGAAATATTGTGTCGTGAACTTTAGGGCATGATGGGATGTTGCACACTGCATTACTGATATGCTACTTCCGATTGTTGTTGCCCACGCAGGCGATGAAACTGCATCTGCGGACTACTTGCTGAGACCCCTCGGCACCGGAGCCTCCTGGTCCTCTTTTCCTCCTTTAATGGGCTTGGTGTTCAGAGTTTTTTGGTTTTGGAATAGTCTTCGGAAGAGTCTTTAGATGCTAATAATGTAGGCACCTNCGTTATACTAGGGTTCCTTATATGAACCCTACTACTTTGGGGGGTTATAGGCCCAGGGTTTCTTAATCAGGTTATTATGGCCTGGTTAACGAGGACTAGGCTTGAGCATCGGGGGCTTTATGGGCGCTTCTAAGCAGGATTTAGGGAATTAATATTCCGAGGCAATGCACATACTGTGTTTATACGGGACTTGCTAGGGCTTAAGGGTTTTAGGTTTTTCGGATCAGGGCTTTTGGCTTTTTTAAGGGCTTTACGGTTTAGGGTTTCAAGTCTCAACACATTAGTAAGGTTTAGGATCTCGGATTTTAGGTTTTGTGATACAAGAGTGCACCGCAACTCGCAGCCCTCAACCCGAAGTGCCGAAGTCCAAGAAAATAGGCAAAACATAATTGAAGTCGGATGCCAATATGATTAACCTATNGATTTTAGGTTTTGTGATACAAGAGTGCACCGCAACTCGCAGCCCTCAACCCGAAGTGCCGAAGTCCAAGAAAATAGGCAAAACATAATTGAAGTCGGATGCCAATATGATTAACCTATGTGTATATATATATATACACATGCATTTATTTATTGCAACGAACAGGTATGTGTATTCCTGGTATTATTAGTTATAAGAGTATCACCATCTCTGTATATATATATACACATCGAAAAAGAACCAACAGCAAATAACCATGTATCGATCCCTAAACCCAAAACGGTAAACCTTAAGGGCCATGTCTGGAGCTTTACGCTATATGGCTAAGGCATCGTCAGCGGCAGGACNATCGAAAAAGAACCAACAGCAAATAACCATGTATCGATCCCTAAACCCAAAACGGTAAACCTTAAGGGCCATGTCTGGAGCTTTACGCTATATGGCTAAGGCATCGTCAGCGGCAGGACTACAAGAAGCGGCGATGGCTATGATTCGCGAATCTCAAGGCCAAGCTAGCGCTCTCACCCATCGGATCGCCAAAGCCGGAAACTATGGACGGCACAGACAAAATTGCCAACGAGATATAGCACGGGCCTTGTCCTTGCCCGTTGCAGCTCGATTGCACTACATATGGTGTCTTAATACTTCGGCTTGAGTACAACCTACGTATTGAAAAGAACACAACGACCCAAGCCGTGTACAGGACCTCCACTATGTCACGGTGCCAACCAAAGATCCAGATGACAGAACAACCCGAACAACAATGCAGCTGCCCTGTGTTCTGCCCCATGAGCTCTACCAGTTCTTGGTGGTATCTCGACATGTATATAAGAATCCGAGTTTCGTATAGTTTTTGGTAATACACAAATTCATGGAGGGCTTCTAGGTCGAAAGGGCTTATAGGTCTACACCATAAGCATCGATATCCTGTTATGTGCTTATAGAAATATAAGCCCAGCTTAGGAGACAGGTCGTGTTTCTGTTGCAGCGAGTGACTTGAAGAGATACTGGGATTCCGTGGCCGAAGGCCTGGGCGAGGATCCATTCGGAAGAGCTGAGAATATGCAAATCCTTGGTTTTTATGGGGATGATGCTCGCTACAATCGCAATAACAANTTGAAGAGATACTGGGATTCCGTGGCCGAAGGCCTGGGCGAGGATCCATTCGGAAGAGCTGAGAATATGCAAATCCTTGGTTTTTATGGGGATGATGCTCGCTACAATCGCAATAACAACGACAAAATAACAATGTTTTCCATGAACGTGATATTGAACACTCCCACGAGAATCTCGCTGCATGTTATGACAAGATTTGTTTATTTCAAGTTGCCTTAATGCATGTATACCCTGGGATTTCTGTATAGACCGTCGTCTACGCAAGGAGGGCAAATGAAGCGCTACCCGGTGGCTACGGTGCGGGAATACATATCCTTTGGACTGGAAACATNGCCTTAATGCATGTATACCCTGGGATTTCTGTATAGACCGTCGTCTACGCAAGGAGGGCAAATGAAGCGCTACCCGGTGGCTACGGTGCGGGAATACATATCCTTTGGACTGGAAACATGGACACCTCTGCTGAAGCTGTTTGCGTGGAGCTTCGAAGCAGCTTGCAATAAGTATTGGTGATCAGGGATGTTTTCATTTCTATTAATAGTCGTAGCAAATATATCGGTAGATAAGGCTATAGGGTTTGGGATACCGGGATATTAGGTGGGGATTAGGGCTTATATAGAGTCTAGGTCTTGGCTTCGGGAGTCAATCCCACACGTGGGTTCAACAACTCCGAGCTGCTGAAGGGCAGCACAATGGCGAAGAGGGCCGGCAAGCCTTTGTCAGGCCGATCCCCAGTATCCTCCTAGTAGGAGTAGATTGAAACTTAAAATTAAGGGCTTGCGGTTGTTACTTCTATTTGTAATCATCCTCAAAACTTTGGGTATACTTGTAATCCTAGCATGATCAACCTTCATGGGAAACCTTTACCCCGTCACCCTGAAGTATCGGAAACCTAAACCCTTAAACCCTAAACCATTTTTTGTCCGGTATCCGTCGTCGATCGATGCCTACAGGCGGAGCAGCCGTGTTGGCTGAATTTCGGGGAGATTGGAAATTCCAGAGAGAGTTCTTCAACCTCACAGCCCATTACGGTGCANACCAGCTATGCAACTTCTGCCGAGCGAAGAAAACTGGACCTGAGTCGTTTGGTATGGACCTTACAAAGCAGTACCAGCGCCGCAGCCGGCAGGACATTCTGGACAATGCCATGGGCTCATTGAAGAATCCACTGAGCGAGCTTTCGTGGTTCGATGCTCGTTGGCAGCTGAAACCGTGCTCGATGCACATCGTGAATCTCGGCGTTCTGCAAGTGCACAATGGATCGTGCTTGCAACTGCTCATCGAGCAGAACTTCTTCGGGACTCTGGATGTGCACGCCGCTCTTCACGAGGCCTCTCTGAGGTTCAGGAGGTTCGCTTCAGCAGCTGGAATGCAGCACAGCGTCGGCATCATTACTCCTGGGATGATGCACGATGCTGCTCTGGGTGCCTTTCCATGCCTAACGCTGAAAGCATACAATGGAAGGATCTTCTTATCCTTCCTTCATGTATGCTTGAGAACCTTGTGTGCTGGGCCGACCACTCGCGAAGTGCAGCTTGCATCTGCGGCTAGCCAATCACTGGTGCAATGGTTTCAAATACAGGAGTCATCGAACAAACGATTCGTGGAAGCTGCTACAGCACGTCGGCTGATGGAGTGCACAGACACGTTTCTTAGACTCACGTCTGGGTTGGCTCGACTTGCCCTCCAAGCTGCGACGTTGAGGTGGAAGCTGTTGCCTAAGCACCATGCTGCTAGGCTGCAAATCCGCTCCAGTTAAACAGCATGGTTTGACCGATAAGCAAACTTCAAAAAGCTTGTACCCTGTAGCATATGAGCTGAGATTTTTCGCCACTTGGCGGAGCACTGCATCACATTCCTCGAAAATCCACGCAGCTTTCATACCTACCTCGACGAGGATTGCATTGGTCAGTGGAAAAGGTTATGTCAAAATCAACCCAGATCCTTGGCTCGAGATATAGCATCCGACTTGTGATTTGAGTTTCGGTCTAATATGTTCACGTGTGGAAATCAAACTCGTTATTAATAGGGATCTGAGCCAACCCCACAGCTGGCGATGAACCCGCAAATCATTGGCTTTAAGTGGGCCCGAATCTGTGAGTCCCGGCCCGGGAATGATAGCAGCTCCGAGCCAAAACCGAAACCTTGCCCTAAACCAACTGACAACAGCCCCGAGCCAAAACCCAAATCCAGCCCTATACCCTAGACCCGAATTCCTAAAAACTGGCTGGGCCAAGACCCAATCCTTGCCCTAAACCCGAACCTAAAATGATAGCAACGTAGCCCCGAGCCAAAACCCAAATGTTGCCGAGGTCAGCTGATGGAATTTCGACTTATGAGTCGATACTTACTTCGTCTATCTGTGTGAATGCTGCAGAGCTTCGAGGGACGTCCCGGACTATATCTCTGCAGCTCGGACTCCAGCGCCCGATGGGCCATGTGCAGAGAGCATCGCTGTGTGCGCGCCGGCTGAAAGCGGTTGAGTGTGAGGAGCCGGGTTATTAGTTAAAGTCCAGTGCCCTAGGGTTTAACTTGGTTTGTAGTTGTTGTTAACGGTNTGTGCAGAGAGCATCGCTGTGTGCGCGCCGGCTGAAAGCGGTTGAGTGTGAGGAGCCGGGTTATTAGTTAAAGTCCAGTGCCCTAGGGTTTAACTTGGTTTGTAGTTGTTGTTAACGGTAATCCCAACATGAACAATAGAGCTTTGTCCGTACATTAAAGCTTGAGCATACCGCAAGTCGAACTGCAGCATGGTTTCCCAATAGGGGGATATTGGGGGCTAAGGGTTTCAAGCTTCCAGGTAGGNAACCCTAAAGCTTAAAACCATAGACCCGAAACCCCACACCCCAAAGCCCCAGACGAGAAATGCGATCTTCGAGCTCTGCGGATCGAAAGCTCCGATCGGTAGACATAGACCCTGAACCCGGCCCTAAGCCCCAAAACCCTCGAACCCTAAACGCACCCGAAAGCCTAAACCCCAGTTCCACATCTTCGAGCTCTTCGATAGTTCGAAGGCTGCGATATCTAGACATAGACCCAAAACACTNCCCTAAGCCCCAAAACCCTCGAACCCTAAACGCACCCGAAAGCCTAAACCCCAGTTCCACATCTTCGAGCTCTTCGATAGTTCGAAGGCTGCGATATCTAGACATAGACCCAAAACACTGGAACTGCCCTGAACTCCTAAACCCTCGAAAACCCTGACCTCGGAACGAAGGCTCCGATATGTAGACGTAGACCCTGATCCTTCAACCCCAGCCATCTGAACACTTATAAACCCTCGAAAAACCTACACCAACATCCTTGAGCTCTTGTGTACATGTGGTCCGAAGGCTCCGATGTCTAGACATAAACCATGCGCCTTCAATCTGAGACCCACAACCCCAAAACTGCCCTGAACCCCTTAACGTCGAAAGCCCTACGCCCGAAACCCCAATTAACGAGAGATGCACATCCTCGAGCTCTGACGTGGTAAAGTTGCAAGGCTCCGATATACAATTTACAGCTTAAAACCGAGACCTTCAACCCTAAAGCAGCCCTGAATACCCTAAACCCCTAAACTCTCGAAAACCCTACACCGTACCGGAAACCCCAAACGGGAAATGCGCATCCTCCAGCTCCAAGCTTAAGGCGACATTCGGGGCTTTCAGGGGTTCAGGGTTTTAGGCTTCAGGGTTTGAGGCCTCAGGGATTTGGGATGATTTGGGTATATCCGGACTGTGTTCAACCACCCTAGAGTCCTAAAGCCGAAAAACCGCTGCCAACAGCGGCAAACCACCAATTCTAACAATCTCAACGTCTGAGGCCTTTTAACCCTAACCGACTCTGCGCTAAAATCCCAAACCCTTCCAGGCCGCAAGCCCAAGCCCTATCCCGAAAGGCCGGCAAACCTCTAGTANTCAACGTCTGAGGCCTTTTAACCCTAACCGACTCTGCGCTAAAATCCCAAACCCTTCCAGGCCGCAAGCCCAAGCCCTATCCCGAAAGGCCGGCAAACCTCTAGTATGCCCCACTTCAATCGTATGTTATGCTACTGTCTTGTTCTTCAACACCATGTCCTTATGTATGAAGCCTTAACTTCTGTATGATCGTGGGCTGAAGCCCTGAACGACGTTGGAGTGTACATGTTAGAGAGTATNCGTATGTTATGCTACTGTCTTGTTCTTCAACACCATGTCCTTATGTATGAAGCCTTAACTTCTGTATGATCGTGGGCTGAAGCCCTGAACGACGTTGGAGTGTACATGTTAGAGAGTATAAGTATCAACCATGCTAGTGCCATATCGGGAAATCGTGAACACCAAGCCCGAAACCAATTCCTTCGCCCGACTATCCGAAGTTTATAACGCAGAAAACCGAAGCTCCATGCTCTGAGTATTCCAAGTATTTAGCCCTTAGAGCCCCAGCGCTGCAAGAGCCCGAAACCTTAAACCTTTTAAACCCCGAATCCCTATATACCTACAGTCTCCATTGTAGTTCCTTTTCTTGGTTAACCAAAATCTCTATTATAGGGTCCTAACCATAAAACTGGTTAACCAAAAAANCCTTAAACCTTTTAAACCCCGAATCCCTATATACCTACAGTCTCCATTGTAGTTCCTTTTCTTGGTTAACCAAAATCTCTATTATAGGGTCCTAACCATAAAACTGGTTAACCAAAAAAAGGAACTACAATGGAGACTATAGGTAAGCCCGATCTCGAAACCAACGAAACATTAACACCCAAAGCCCTTCACCTTCAAAACCAGAACCCTGCAGCCTGAGAGCTTGAATGCTTGGCCAACATCTTGCCAAAACCTNCTATAGGTAAGCCCGATCTCGAAACCAACGAAACATTAACACCCAAAGCCCTTCACCTTCAAAACCAGAACCCTGCAGCCTGAGAGCTTGAATGCTTGGCCAACATCTTGCCAAAACCTTAAAGCCTGAAGTAATAATCCTCAACCCTATTATATAAGTTTGGCTCAAACGGCTCAAGCGGCTGAACATTTGCCGCTTTGATTCAAAACCTTTGTGCTTTCGGCCTTGACCGACCGAACCTGGCTAAACATATATAGGCGAGCCAGGTANTATATAAGTTTGGCTCAAACGGCTCAAGCGGCTGAACATTTGCCGCTTTGATTCAAAACCTTTGTGCTTTCGGCCTTGACCGACCGAACCTGGCTAAACATATATAGGCGAGCCAGGTAGCTGCTTTAAGTTTCCAGGCTTGCTGCCTTGACCGATTGAGCTTGACCAAAGCTTTTGTGCTTTTCGGCCTTGGCCGACCCAACCTGACTATATATATATAAATTGTTTCCAGGCTTGCTGCCTTGACCCAGCGAATTTGAGACAACATAAGAGGCCACTCTGGCAAGTACATGGTTTTCTTTCTAATAGTTCTGTCTAAGTGCGTGCAGTTTCTATGCTTTTTAACGTCTTCACCGTTCGAACTTACATATTCACAGGGGGGTAGTAGCCTCGAAATATGGCAGAATATATACCTTCCATATATGCATAATATGGAATACGCATGTAGTCAGAATTCGCCCACTTTGCGGCGTGATCTATATAGGTCGCCAAATTTTGATGACGCACGCCAATGTTGGCTAAATTTGCTACCTTTGGAGCTGCTGGGTTATAATAAGGGCCCCAAAATAAGGCACCCCTAATTTTACCCCAAAATAAGGTATCCCTAATTTTCGGAAGCTATGACCGGCAATGTTTGGGTCCAAAGGCTGCATGTGCGGAGGTTGGAGCTCTGTCCTGGCCCGCTTTGGTGCCCTTGCCAGCGCTCCTGCCCTCTCCTCAGCCTGGATCCGGTCCTTCTGACACTGCATGGCAATATCTTTGGCAGCGAGCGCTGCTTCAAACTGTGCTTCGCTCTTCTCAGTCTCCAACTTGTGCATGACGACGAGACTGTTCATCTCTAGTCGGTGCAGTTCCCGCAGACCGTTTTTGCATTCTTGCATGTTCCATCGTGTCACTTCAGAGACGGAGCAAGAAAAATGTGAACCTCACCACTGTGTAGGGTTTAGCAGCCTAGCACATTGTGGATGCGGGGTTAAGATGCGAGACGTGAGACGTAGGGTGCGCCTTAACAACGAGTAACCTTCCTCTCGGGTTCTTGATTATGAACTCTGTATATAAGTGCGTGGACAGGTAGTTTTCCGGAGAACAGTCCTTTGAAGTTGCAATATCCGGACTGTCAAGCGGGGCTTATATACGTCGGCCCTTGAAGGGGTTCTTATGTAGTACTTTGCAGCCTACGGACAAGCTATGTATGTACATGCTTGGAGGGTCGAGGGACTTAGTAAGTAATTATTTTAGAAACTTAGTATAAGCATCATAACCCCAGTTTAGGCTACTTTATGAGTCTACTTATTACCTACTTACTAAGTCTCCCGACCCTCCAAGTGGAGGCCTTAGAACGAAGCATCCGACTGGGGCATCTGGATGGTCTTTACACTTACTCTATGGACATATCACGGAAGAATATTCAAACTTCTAATCCTTCAGGATGATTGAAGGTTTAGGGCTGAGGCTTTGGGATTCAGGGTTTCGGGCTTACTAGGTATAGGTCTTCGAGGTGACGGTGTCGCCTACGGCAGCAGCTAAGATTCCTGGTGTCCTATGCCCTTCAGCCCTGGACTGCACACCCTATGAAAGGGTTTAGGGTTTAGGGTCCTGAAACCCTTAACCCCAAACAACAAATGGGTGGTTGTCAAAATTATGGTCCCTTTTTGGGAACCCCATGGAGGCGAACCCCAGTCTACCTAGCCCCTGGGCGAAGGACCTAGCCTCGGCCTTCCCAGAATGGGCTAGCCACCGAAGCCATTCCACCAACCACGTAGCGCGCTTCAGGGAGAGGCCTGGCTTGTACGTAGGGTACTCGGTCTCCATACCTATAGCCATTCCACTCGATAGCCGCCCCGCGTCTTAGCCCACTTGAAGGGAAAGCCTAGTGCGGCCAGAAAGAGGTAGCTGAGAGGGATCTCCTGGCGGCACTTAGCCCCACGCTTCATGGACAACAGGTCGTCGGCGTAGAGTAGCATGTCCAGAGGAAAACCAGCACCCAAAAAGGGACCCTAATATTGACAACCACCCACATGCTACATGATGACAGCGGAGTTCTCACGAGATGCATGTGCCTGACGGCGGTTTTCTGCTAGAAGAACCGAAACCCTAAATCCTAAATCCAAAGCTACTAAACCTGAACCCTAAACCGTCAACCCTAGCGAAGGACTCCAAACCTTGAGAAATTGATCCAGTTGCTGAATACCTCGTCGCCAAAAACTTGAAACCTCAATACGGCGGGGCTTTGTAATCTAGTAGCCTGAGTACTTAGATTAGGGTTTAGGCTTTACTTAGTTGCTGAGTTCTTTTTTAGAGTGGGTAATAGTATCCCAAAAAGTGTAAAGTGTATCCACTCAGCTAAAAAGTTTAGGGTTTGGGGTTTAGGGTTTGGGGCTCAAGGGTTAGAATAGGCTTTCGGGGTAAGTATACTCCGCATAACTGTGATAAGGCGCTCCAGGAAGAATCTTGGTGATTATTCACAGGCCCTCAACCCTGAACCAGAATGTTATGCTCGAAGCGTGCGAGATCGTCAGTTCCGGGCTTGACACTTCGGGAATCTATGCAGTAGGTTTTCTCACTACGGACTTGGTAGTGGCAGATGTGTCTCCTTAGGAACTTTGGTGAGTGCAGAAATCGACGTTTGTTTGAGGCGATACCGAAACATTCAAGACCTTAGTTTACTACATAACCCTAAACCCTATAAACCCTAAACCCCAGATACCCTACTACGAACCCAAAGTCGCAAATCCCAACACATACCCCTAAAGAACCTTTGACTTTGAAGGAATCCTTCAATCACCTGTAAACCCTACAACCCCTAACCCTAAGCCCTGGACCCTAAACCCTAACACTAAACAACTAACCCTAAACCCTCACCCCTAAACTTAAACCCTAAACCACTCAACTCCAACGCTAACCCTACCCCTAGGGTTTCAAAATCCAAAAACCATTCAGAGTATGGAATTTGGGACCTAAATCCCTACTGTTTGGGTACTCGGACCCTCTGGGAAACGCTAAAACTGGGGACCCAAAAAAGCACATAAGCAAAAATTAGGATAGGGATATCCCATATAAACCCCCTTATAATGAAGCCCAATAAGGTAGGGATATCCCCATAAGAAGCTTATGCTTACGTGCTTTTGGGGTCCCTAAAAAACACCAACGGCCCTGCTGCCTCGGAGCACTCTGAGACCGCTCCCATGGACACACGGACGTACGGGAGGCACCTGTGCAGTGCCGTCGTCAGGCTCTGCTTGGAGGTTCATGGGACCGTAGTATGTACGGTTTTAAGTACCTGAATTGGGGGTTATATGTAATTACCAGTATAGTTACCTCGAAAAAAAAACTCGAGTTACTAAGTCCCATGAAACTTTAACTGCCCAGGACTCATACGATGCCGTAGGGATTTCAGGAGTTTGGGTTTTCCTGTTGGATAAGGGTCTAATACGGAGAAAGTCGGAGAACGTGTTCCTTCCTCATTATGGTGACTTGAACTTCGTTCTCGAGCAAAAAATCAGAACACCATACCCACAAATGCAAAAGCCTGAACCCCACAAGGATATCCTACCTTAAACTACCAGCACGTACTTTCTCGTAGGTTTGTTCTAGTTGTAGGGACACAAAAGACATGGGTTTGGGAGGTTAGCGACCCTAAGCCGTAAACCCTGAACCCTAAGCCCAAACCCTAAACCCTAAACTCTAAACCCTAAACCCCGAACCCTAGACCCCAAGGGGAAGCCCTGAGTCGCACTGGGCCGCCAGGCACTTCATGATTCGGCAAGCTGTCGATCATAACCTTGCTCGGTCTTGGAGGAGGGGCCTTACATATTCAGAACATGACGCCCTGGTGGCGTGATTAGACTAGGGCTTTCGGGTGCACATACATATATATATATATATATAAACATACATACATAGATACATACATAGATACATACATACATACATACATACATATCTACATATCTACATATATATATATGTTTATTATGTTTATTTATTATGTATGTACGTATGCATGCATGGATGGATGGATGGATGGATGTGGAAAAATATGTGGGTGTATATATCCATATATATATACATATGTATATGTCGCGCATATATATATATATACACATGTATCTGTATATACACACACATAAAGACGTAAAGATCTCTATGCAGCCTAAATTGACAACAAGGAACCCTACAGAATAATTTGTCCTGGTAATCATATGCGGCAGATTGTGCTTGGGATCTGACGGATGTCGAGGACAGCTGCACCCGGCTCAACCCAAGCAGTTTAGGCTACGGAACCCTAAAGTCGGCTTGAGTTTCATGGCTTAGCAAGGTGACGACAGAGTACCTGAAACTACTTGAAGCATCAGAGGACTGAAGAACTAGGATAAACCCTAAACCGTTAAGAAAGCCGCTCCAAATTTACTCGGAGATCGAAACCCTGAACCTCTAAACCGCAAGACTCTAAACCCGACTGTTGTCAGCCGGAAAGCTAGGATTTCTCTGACCGCAAAAAGACCCCAGGGCTATCTTAGGAGAGCACCGACTTCTCAGCAAGACACCAAAGACACCAAGAACGGCCCCCTTGCGTGGTTTTTCTTTTAAGGGTTTTGGGGCTTATGGCCTAGGGTTTTTACGATTCAGGGGTTTAGGCTTTTGCACAAGACTTCTATGAAACCCCGAAACAATCGTATCATGCTGGTGCTGAAGGGCCTGCTATTGCTGGTGCTGCTACGTATTATTACAGCGCGGGTTGTCCTTGTGGTACCTTCAAAGCAACAACTTCGACTCCTTCTGAAGGTGCATGAAACGCTGAAACCGCTTCGAATGGCGGGTTTGCAAAAGGGGGTTCGGCGACGGCACTGGGGCGCCCACCATGACGTAGTACTGCACTTTGTTCTGCGCAATCTCCTTCGGCAGGGGCTAAAGCCAATTCCCTCACCCGTCAACCCTAACTCCAAAAACCCTGAAAGCCTAACCCCTCAATGCTGAAGTCGACTGGCTAACATGGAGGTGACTTCTCCACATATTAATTGGCCACAACACCGACCCCGAAACGTGCACCGGATCCCGCATAGACCTGATTTGCTTGAGCGACAGGGAAGGGTTCATGTTCGGAAACTCGCCCATAGCCGCGTTTGCATAGAGCCATGCACGGCAAACCCCCAAACCCTAAACCTTAAACCCTAAACCTCAAGCCCTAAGCCCGTTATATAGTCCCCCGGACCTCCTGAAGCACTATCCTCCACGCGCCTGCGCAGGCAAGCCTCTTCGGAAAGGCACCTCCTGCAACTGGTTTGGGCTTTCAACGAATCAAAGCTACCCAGAGATTCGCACACCCTTTAATTCAGGAATATTACCTTCAATCTTATTGGGGTTCCTATTAGAATTTAAGGTATATTCCATGATTAAGGGGTTTTGGAGTCTCTGGTTTAACGGTATAGAATGTCAGGTTTTGTGAAGTGATGTAGACCCCTGATTAAGAAGCACCCGCTCTTCAAGGCCCTCAATATTAGGATCTCTAGTACAACGCCCTAAACCCGAAACCTTCAAACCTAAATTACTAATCCCTAACTCTGAAGCCTAAACCTTAAACCCCAAAGCCGTATAATCCCCTACAAACCCTTGTAATCGTTTGAGGTTGCCCAGACTACTTATTGTACACAGTCCAGTTCACCGGTCACGCAAAAAGCTAGTTGATTATTCTGGCGCAAGGACAAATCATTGGTGAGACTTAGCATGATTTACGGGGCCACCCTTAAACCGACACCCCTGAACCCTAACCCCATCCTAAACCCTAAACATTGGACATGTCTTTCACTCTTTCACAGGGACCCATGCATGTGCGGCATCCGCCGGAGGATGCCTTTCTCTTGCACAGCTTCAGCTGTTTGCTGGTACCAAAACTCCAGTCAAGCTCTCCGAGGCGTATCCCGGTGACGTTGCCTCCAACTTGTTGAGCTTGAATGTCAAATGGTTCGTCACGGGGTTTGGCGGGGTCTTTAGTTCAGGGCGTTTAGGGTTTAGCGCTTGTAGGGTGTAGGGTCTAGGGTATTTGGTGCCTACCTCCGAATGCATGACCTGCACTGAAAGGTCAACCCAAAGCCGAAAGAAGGGACCTTGATAATTGGTAGGGTTTTTGGGTGTATATAGATCTTACTGCTTTCGCAGCAAACTTAACCCGTCAATCCCTAAACGGATGCAAGGCGGGCAACCGTGACGGTGGGGTTCAATAGTTCATGGTGTGACAGTGTGAATAGTTTGTGATTAGAATGTGACCGAAGCTGTCAAAAATTGGTGGTCAGTGAAAACGAGTGAAAATGCTAGCGCAAATTGCGAACAAGCGCGACTAATGAAAAAAATGATGGCGCAGCAGGGGAATGCGAGCAATACCGAACAGTTGCTCGTGAAGTATGAAAAAGCACTTTCTCAACATTTTAGTGTACAGCCCCCACACACACTCAGGAATATTAATGAATTTCATGCATTCAACCACAAACATGTCACAAATACCACTAGCGACTTTACTTTATTCAGCCCCGAATGCCCAAATTATACTCTAACATACATGCTAGCTGCAAGCACACTATCCGAAAAATCCTGTGGACATATCTGGGGTATAAGTTTTCTATCATGCAGGTCCAGGTAGGACCCTGCGCGAATATCCAAAGCATCTTCTAGGTGTCGATTTCAACAGCCCCCAAATAGGGCCCCAACAAGGCACATAAGCAAAAATTAGGATAGGGATATCCCACACAAACCCCCTTGTAATGAAGCCCATTAAGGTAGGGATATCCCCATAAAATGCTTATGCTTATGTGCCTTTTGGGTCCCTATCAAATTTGTTTAAAATCAGGGCTCTAAGCGGAACAGTAAAGGAAATTAATTATCCCAAACCGATACCCAGTCTTAGTTTGGCAAGAGGGGCCTGACTCCATATCGAAGTCGGCAGAAGCGGTTCCCAAACATGGATTTTGAACCGCGGCGTCCTTATAACGACAGAAGCTCCCAAACCCCAAGTCAACGCAAAGCCTGAAATTAACCTTAAACCCTCACACCCACCAAAGCCGGAAATGTCTTAATTTGGACTCTCAACGATCGCTGACCTCTCCAACGCCTCAAACAAAGAGCCATGAAAAGCTTCGGCTCAAACATTGGCAGCCCTCAGGAATAGTGTTACTAATCAATTCTGTTTTTCCGAGGACCCCAATGAAAAGGATTTGGGACTAGAAACCCCTAAACCCTAAACTCCTAAACCCCCAAACCCCAAAGCCTAATCCGTAAACCCTAACCACTAAGCCCCTAAGCCCTAAACCCTAAACCCTCAACCCCTAAACCCTGGACCCGGAGCGGCCTTCGACAATGGCCATTTGTCCAACGAGCCGGCTTGAAGGTGGGTAGCAAAGTGGTGCGGGTTGGACGATGTGATGTCCATCCTTGCCCACAACCCTGGTTCCTTAAGGGGTTCTTTATAGGGTTTTATAAGGGATCTATAGGGCTTAGGGTTTAGGGTCTACATGGAGGCTCTATAAGGGATCCGTAGTAGGGTTCTATAAGTTAGGGGCCTTAATAACTAGAATAGGGTTTTGTGCTCTACTTGGAGGATCATGGGACTTAGCAAGTAAGGTTATGTGTACCGTAATTAATTGGGAGTAGAAGTAATGAGAAGTATATAGCTACCTTAAATACGGTTGATGATCTAAATCCTGCATTACCCATAATAAGGAATCTACCAGAATTCCCATAGTTTAGGGTCCTCAAGGAAATGCAGGATTTATATCACACCCCTAAACCCTAAACCCTATTAAACCCTAAACCCTATAGATCCCTTAAAGGAGCCCTTAAAGGTACCCTTATATCCCTTTAAAGGAACCCCAGGATTTATATCATCAACAGTATAACCCTAGTTACTAAGTCCCATGACCCTTTAAGCAAGCCTAGCTCTGAGGCTGTGCGGACTCCCACTTTAAGGGCTTTAGGGTTTTTAAGGGTCTTCACGGGCTTTTGGGTTTAGGGTTTAGGGTTCTTAAGGGCTTTAGGGTTGAGGGTTTAGGGTTTTTAAGGGCTTTAGGGTTTAGGGTTTTTAAGGTCTTTAGGGTTTAGGGTTTAGGGTTTTTAAGGGCTGTTTAGGGTTGTTAAGGGCTTTTGGGTTTAGGGCTTTTAAGCGCTCTTGAGCCCAAAGACCATCGTCTCGAAGGTTGTTGGGCTATTTCAAGCCTCAGGGTAAGGTTCCAAGTATAGTACTGGAGCTTCCATGTGCGTAAGGGTCCAAAGGATCCAATCTTGGCTGACTTCTGAACCCCTCCAAAAAGTTAAACTTTTAGCCTCCTTATTATGGTTCATATAGAAACCTACAAAGTTAAAGTCCTAAGATCCAACCAGAAGAACGATGATTAGTTACTTGGGTTTGGGACAGCTTTGGTTGCTGGCGCTGTCATGGCGGCTTTCGCTTTTGCCAGGTCAGCACCCGACTCGTCCTGTCTTGCATAGGTGGAAGGCCCATTGCGTTGCAAGAGAACTGCGAGGTCTCTACGATGGTGTAGGGTCAGGGGTTTGGGGTTTAGGGTTTAGGGTTAAGGGGTTTGGGTTTAGGGTTTAGGGTTTAGGGTTACAGTAGAAGCCCAAACGTTGGAAACCCAATAGCCTGAATCCTCAAGAGTAATGTATAGGCAATCCCAGCACTGTTTGGCCTTAATCCGGCTTCCAACTTTAAGGGGTTTACTGTATGGCTCATGGGTTTATAAGGTTTAGGACCAATCCCTGAGAACGCAGCTCCAGGCGAAGAGTGGCCACCTCGGTACCTGCACGCAGGAGAATCCTGTAGCTCCCAAACCCCAACCCTGAATTACTAAACCATAAGGTAGGGTTTAGGGTTTAGGGGTTTAAACCTCCCAGAGGGTCCAAGTACCCACATAGCAGGGTTTTAGGTCCCAAAATCCATACTCTGAATGGTTTTGGACCTTGAAACCCTCCTATTTGGGTACACCCCCAAAACCTTAAACCCTAAATCTTTCACCCCTGTCGGGAGCCCTATAAAGCGCTTAACAGAGAGCCCATGGTCCTCCAAAGCCCTAAGCCCTCAACCCATACTTAAAGGTTCATGCGACTTGCTAACAAGGGATATAACTAAGGTAGATATACTTTTGTTTACTTATATCCCCAATTAAGATACTTATGACCTTACTTACTAAGTCCCATGAAGCTTTAGATAGCCAGGGTTGAGGCTTGGGGTTTAGGGTAGTCATGGCTACAGCCCCAAACCGCAACAACGGTCATTGGTGGATCTCTCTACAAGAACGAACAGTTTGCAAGGATGCAAGTTGCATGAGGCTTGGGGGTTGAAGGGTGTAGGGTTTGGGGCTTTAGGAATTGGTGGGTTGGCGGAACGACAGCAAAATCATTCAATCGTTGTCACTAAGATTCACTTGATGCTGTCACTTGATGCTGTCCAAACCGTCCAAACACGCCCCCCTAGTATGTTTCTTAGTCGATTCCACTGTGGTAGCCGTTGCTTACTACCGGTGTCGGGTTAAGGGCTTACTTAAAGGACGGGGCTTCTGGATGTACGACTGAGAAACCTTCTGTACTTGGCATTGATGCTGCTTGGATGACGGTATAGGGATTGGAATTTTTGCAGGGTTGCATGGTGCTTGAGACTTGATGCTGCTTGAAGTAAGGGTATGGTACATGGGCATCGACTGCAGTTTGGGATCGGGTCCACCCTTCCCTGATTCAATCAAGGAGTTCAAGCATGGCAAAAACAGTGAAAGACCATCTAAACGGCAGAGGGGACTAGTCAATAGGCCGTTGGGGTACGTGTTGTATCGTACAACATCATACAACTATATATAGGGACTGCGACTGCAAGGAAACATGATTAATTGCTCAGACAGCTACTCATTATTCAGACCTCCATATTGGCCTGCAGGAGTCCTGCATGTCGATTCTTGTGGAACAGGTCTACAACTGCTGCTCGCAGGCTTGTATAACAAAAGCCTCAACGGAAAGAACTTCATGGTCTCCCGCTTGCCACATCTAGTGTCTTCTTGTCCAACTTGGCCTCTGCTTTCGCTCCTGCAACCTCCACGGAGATCTCTAGTGCACGCGCACCCTCAGCTGTGGAAATGCTGATGACAGTTGGCCCAGAGGTCAAAGCTTGTTCTGTCGTCCTTGGTGGTGCCTTGACCTTCATCTCAGGTTGGAGAGTTTTGCTTTACGGTTTAGGGTTTAGGGTTTAGGGCTTAGGGATGAAAGTCTGGAAGACTGCTGGAGCCAGCTTTGCCTTGCTTTGCATTGCTCGGCGGATCCTCCTTCACAAGTTCCTTCTTGCAAGTCCCGAGGATGTCCGCTAACATCAACTGTACGTGCCACAGGATGATAGGACTGCATCAGGCTTGGGTGATATCTTAAGGCACCCCCCCCCCAGTATGGGACGAATTACGGTAATATCACCGCTATGAAGCAGAAACCGCAAACACAGGCTCCAATAAAACCCGCATGCCTACTGCGAGCACCCTGGAAATAGACCCATTGTAGCAACAGCATCCTTTCCACGGTAAGCACTCCAAATGTAGACTCAGTACTAGAAGATCACCCCTGCAGTAGGCACCCTAGCGACCGGTCCAATTCGCCAATCCAAGCCCAAAGGGTCCTAGGACCAAATATGGAGGATACTTCCCTAAATCATACTAGTCATTGCTGATATAGAAACCCTGCATTCTACGATATAGGTACCCTAAATCCTAAACCCCAAACCCTTATAGTAACCCTTAAAAAAGGACCCTTTGGGAGGACAGGTTCTTATCTGCCTTCTTTGGATACCACCGCGGCATCACAAATGATCCTGCCAGAGACTGTCTGGTTCTTACTAGGGAACAGGGGAATGGATCCCTATGATAGTCCCTTAACTTAACCTAAGGGCCCCTTATAGTAGTCGCTATAATCCATTCCCCCACTCCCGACTAAGAACCAGACAGGAGAGGGAAGGTCGGGGATATCTGAGGACGGTCACCTCCGGACCTCTACCCTCGTGTTAAGGGTTTGGGGGTTTAGAGGTTAGGGGTTTAGGGGTTTAGGGGTTTAGGAGTTTAGGGCTTTAGGGGTTTAGGGTTTAGGGGTTTAGGGTTATACAATCGCAAGCATCTGAAGATCAGTTTCGCATGCCCAGCAGATTTCTGTGCGCAAACGAAGTTCGAAAGACCCGCTAGTCTCTCTCTATTTGGAACTCAGGAGCTTAAAAATCGCAGGCAAGTCCGGTGTGAGTGCTTCAGGCGTAGGCTGCAAAGTTCAAGATTCAGAGTTCAGGACGTGAACTCTGAGGGAATACTGTTACAACGACTAGTCGTGCAGTAGTAGTAGTAGTAGCAGCAGGAGCAGTGTAGTAGTAGTAGTAGTAGCAGTAGCAGCAACAATAAGCTATATTGGTACATGGTGCCCGAAGTCACCTACTGAGGTCAAACCACAGGGCAGCATTTTGCATTCTGCTCTGTCAGTTCAGCCATTTTCCTTCAAAAGTAACAGGTGTCGCGTTGATTAGAGGCAGCTGTGCCGTGAGTTTACAAGCTACCTCGCTCGCAGAATCTACCTCAGAACTCAGTATAAGTTCATGTGTGCCCCTTTTTGCGGTTAGGGTTTAGGGTTTAGGTCCAAAGCACAACACCTTAAACCGTACTCGCACCTCATAAAAACATTGCACTCTTGACACAAGCAGCAATTCCTGTAAACGCCTAAACAATCCCAGGACAACCCTGTAAGCTCCTACAATCCCTAAACCCGAAACCCTAAACCGACTCCCTAAACCCTAAACCCTAAGCCGGATCCCTTATGAGATCTTGGAGGACTGCTTCAGGAGTCCAGCAGAACTCCATGTGCCAGGCCACAAGCTTAAGCTTATGAATTTGAAGTAAAAAAGGGGGGTTTATTGTTCAGGGTTTTGGGTTTAGGGTATTGCCCCTTACTTATATGGGAGTTTCCGAAAATAGGGGACCCCAATATAGTACCCTAAATAGTAGGATCCTTATTATAAGGACCCAAAATAAGGTACCCCTATTTTTGGAAACTCCCATATGGCCTGACCCTTAAAACCTTCCATCTATTGAACTTATGGTGCCTGACTTACATGGCCCTTACAATCCCAGAGGGTCCATATATACTACCATTATGGAATTCGGTCCCAAAAGACCATCCCCATTATGGTTTTTGAGACCTAATTCCATAATAGTAGTGTATATGGACCCTCTGGGAATATCTTCTTGAAGCTCCGAAACCCGGGTGCGTTGAGGAGACGACCCCTGGTCTGTATTCATGATGGCGTCCAGCACGTCACCTTCAGATCTTCGAGTTTAGGGCGTTTAGGGTTGAGGGTCTACCTGTAGCCGGAAAGACCTACCTTTTGAGGGTTCCTTGTTACGATTTCTAGATATAGTTCCTCAAAAAGTAGGTCTTTTTGGCTACAGGTATGGTTTGGGGCTTAGGGTTTAGGGTTTGGGGTTGAGGGTCTGAGCAGTACAATGAACTCCGAACCAGCCAGCCACCTTCGTTCAGGAATGGTTCTGAAATCGTTCTAACTAGGGTCTCTAGTAGAATCGAAAGGATAAGCTTCGCCTCAGAGGTATGAGAGTCGCTGAGATAATGAGTCATGTATAATAGGTTTTTGCAGCGACAGGTTCCCTTCGATGGTTTAGGGCTTAGGGGTTTCGGGTTTAGGGTTTAGCGTTTAGGGTGAGATACACTCGCCTATCGCAACATGCACCCATAGAACAACCCTGATGCGGGCGCACCGACAGGCAAAATCAAACAAGCCTCAGGCAGGGGCAAACACAATTTAACCCCTCAATCCTGCAACACTCGACCCGGAACTTTAAAAGCCCCATATAGGGGCCTTGATAACTAGAATAGGGTTTGGGGGCCCATAAGGAAACCGCAAAATAGTATAGGTAATGATAAAGGCCCCAATAGTAGCCCCAAGATCTCGTCCCGAAAAGCCCTGCATGTTCAGCCCAACATCCCAAGAGCTTCAACACGTGGGATGAAGGTATGTCGGTTTATTGCTGAGCTATTCAAAGCCTTCGCTACATTGATCACTACGTTTTTAGCCCTTTTTGAAAATCACCAGCGGGGAACAATCAATAATATGGGGGCCTTATAGGGTTTGGGGGAGACATGATGGTGTAACAGCACCGGACTACACGGGACAAACAAAAATCAGGTTTGCCAGCCCCGCGCATGAGGTTCCCACGACTGTGTGGATTCATCAATTCGGGCTTTGGGGTGCTTAATTACAGGGTTTCAGCTCTTAGGGTTTACTGGGCTTCGAAGTGCCCAACGAAGAAACGGTCAATAGGTTTCTTCTACAATGGCTGACAGAAAGAAATAGGGCCCCTCCAAAGCAAAAATGTAGGTCTCGGGTTCGGATAAAACGGTTTCGGGAAACTTGCTGATGGTTTTTTTATGACAAGGGTTTAGGGTTTGAGAACTCCAAGTACCTGATAATCATACACTAGTATCCCAAACTCAAGTACCTGTTTACTGGGTCCTTTGGACCCTTATACGGAAAGCGTTTCAGGGCTCGGGCTTCTGAAAATCGTCGTCCTATGGAGCAGCAGAACCCCGGGAAACATTGGGAACCCTATGTTTAGGGTTTAGGGTTTAGGGGTTTACTAGGTGGGGCTTTTAAGGCTTTTGAAAAATATTAGTAAATAAGATCCTCTTAAGCCCAATAGGGGGAAATATCAAATGTCCCAAAGCCCTACCTAGTTTAGGGTTTAGGGTGGGCACTCCACTAAACGATCTACTTTTTTGTATCCTTCCGTGGGGTCTGGATTAGAGATCTACTGGAGTTGCCCACTGGGCTGCGGCAACGAACGGACCCTCATACTAGAAGCTTAAGCGGTAGGATCCAGACGACAAAGACACGATAGCTTTATGAACCCTTCATAGATGCTGAAACTTGAACATAATGCAGATCCATGATGACTAGACAAAAGTAGGAGCACTCGTACAAAGGCCCTGTGAAGAAACGGAGTTTATTATTCAGGGGTCTACACTACCCTCCCCATACCCATGGTCGCTGGGCTGTGCAAATTAAATCCTGAATCAAAGACTGTAAACTCAGATTGGCTCTCTCAAATGTCTGCAATTCATTCCCCTCATCACAAACACAAGCCCTGAGCCCTACACCCTAAAAACCCTCCCTAAACCCTAAACCCTAAACCCTAAAAACCCTAAACCCTGCAAGGCCCTAAACCCTCCCTACTGGCCTAGAGATTCGCGGAAGACACCCAGTTTGACCGGCTTGTCGTCCTGAGGTGGGTCACGGTCGAAAGTTTGGGGTTCAGAGTGATCTGAAGCGAGATAGCTCGTGAGGTGCCTTCTGGATTACGTCGGCTCCTCATTGCAACTTTAGACTATAGACTATACCACTGAACCCTATTCAGGCACCTGAAATGGGGATCTAGAGCTTCCGGACTACTGTCGTGAGTCTACTGTTTAGGGGGTTTAGGAAATTTGGGTTTTTGGTTTAGTTGCAGAACCACGTGCAACCTGAAGGAGCCACACCAGGAGCAGCATTTTTTCAGAAGTACGATCAAGTTTCAAACACCAAACCCTACACCCCAGACCATAAACCCAACAGAATGAGTAACACCACTTGCTGTTACAGACCCTGGTTTGGTTGCACAGTTTCTTTAAGCGTAGTAAGCATGGATCCCCTGTTGGAACCTGAAACCGCCTCACGCTGCAACTCCAAACTTTCCGGCACCCAGGGCAAAGCGAAACTGTAAATCCTTAGCACCCGACGTTTGAACTCTTGAGACGCAATACCTCCTGCTCCTTCTCAAGAATGTTCCAATACCCTAGACCTAAACACTAAACGCCTATAACGCCAGAGCTCTAAACAAACTTTCTGAGCGCAGGGTCTCAAATCATGCCACATTATATTATACTCTAAGTGTATCATGCTATACTATATTAACAAATACTATATTAAAGCTTGACAGCCTGCTTGGCCGAACCGTGGCCACCGAAGAACTTGAACTTGCTCTTCTTCGGGCTCTCGGCAGCCTGGGGCTCGGGAAATCTCACGCTTCTCGAATGGGGCGTATAATATAGGGGTCTATTTAAAGGGGACTATTTGAGGGTTCTTTTAAAGGGCTCTATAGTAGGGTTTCTATAATATAGTGGTCTTGATCATTAGAATAAGGTTTTGGGGTATGTTATACTATAATCATATTCATATTAATTCAGGAACCCCCAAAACCTTATTCTAATTATTTAGACACAAATAGTACCCAGACCACCGGGAGAATCTAGAAAGTTGAACTTCTAGTTTGGACCCCTATACTAGTAAAGAGTACTTCATAGGAAACCCCCCCAGATCCCTTACTTTCTAGATCCTCCTGGGGGCCTATGGGAGCTATGTGGGATCTTTAGGGATTCATACACGGACCTATCGGGATGCACACTGGATCATAGAATATTAGAGGGGTTTAGGGTTTAAGTTTGGGGTTTTCATAGGATAGATATTAGAGGGGTCTGAGTTCTACAAGGGCTTTATAAACGTTTTCGGATTCAGGATTCAGGGTCCAGCTCTGTGAAAGAAACCCCAACAATCAAGACTTAAAGGTTCAGGATTTGGAATATGTGTAGTTCTCTAAATTTGGGTCCCTTTGGGGGATCCTAGCGCCGTACTATTCGGGGGACCTACAAAGGTGACCCTACTTTACAGAACTATCCATTTACGTTCTCGAGGTGGACAGTTCACGGTTTCTGGCAGCGCCTCGAAGGAATGACTGATGGGCTATTACTAAGGGTCCGGATACTTCCCCAGATCATAATAGTCATCTCTGATATAGAAACCTACGTTCTTCTATGTAGGTACCTAGGACTTAGGACAAAGGACCCTTTGCGTGTGGACGGTTCTGCCAGGGCTGCCAAAGGGCTGCCGCCCAAAAAAAAGAAATGAGTTGCCTCTTAACGGATGTGATTTCGCACGTTCTCCAAGGCTAGCCCCTTTCCCTGCCGAACAACCCCTCTAACCCCAAGCCCTAAACCTTGCCCTAAACACCAAATTGCCAAACCCCAAACCCCGACAATTAAGTACAGAAGAGAGCTTAAACGCCTGATTAGTAGGCCCCGGCCCCGGGCTCCTGCTGCTGCTGCTACTTTTGCCTTTGCGTGCACAACCGCTCGTGAGCGACCTAGTGTGTGAAGCCGGCAATGCGTATGCATTGGCTCCTCCGGGGAGCGCATATAGCCCGAAAATAAAGACACACAATCCTTCATGTGAGCATGTGCTTAGCGCTTAAAGCTCCAATGAACGGATCAACTATGCAAGTAATGGAACATGAGAGCGCAGAAACCATCCTGTGGTATCGTGCCGACAGCACCAAGCATACCACCTGCACTAATGCAGGCGAGCCGTCAGCCCCAAGCCCTGCATCATGCATAACATTGGACATACTTTGCGATACAAATGTTGCTACGGAGTTTAATGTACAAGAGTCGCCCAAATCAAGCATCTCAGGCAAAGCGGGCGTTCGGGAGCAACGCATTGATCAGCGTCATCTTTGAACAGTTCGGAAACGCACATCTGAACCTCAGCGGCAGCAAAGGAGTAATCACCACGATGCGAGAGAAGCTTCATCTCATGCGATAATGTCTTTTCTGGCTTGCATCTCCCCTGAGCCTCCATAGTTGAAAACATTGGCGCGCCATCACGCAAACGTTCAAGAATC
>BGNK01001443.1:7533-76120 GCA_003297005.1 Symbiodinium sp. clade A Y106 | reverse complement strand
CTGTCCCATGAAACCCGTCCACTGCGGAGGCACTCCGAAGCGATAGTTTCAGCAGGACTGCACAAATCCATACTCAAGGTTAGCCTGGCGGGAATCATATACGTCTGCATTTGTATGCATTCCGATACATATGTTCCCTCAGCTACATGCTCCTCAATCCATGTGTTTTGTGCTGCGACGGTGCGCCGGAATTTGTGAGGCTGCGTGTAATCTTCATCCGATTCCGAGTCCACCGCCATGATGACATCAACAATCTCCAACTCGGGGGAATTGTTTTCTTCGCATTGAGTACTGCTGTCCACTGCTCTTTCCAGCGAGTTGAGATTGTCCATCTGGGATCCCGAAGACCAAGACCGAAAGTACCTATGTATCCCATGAGGTTTCACGACCCTCGAGGGTTTGCCACTCGACCGGAAGTAAGCATGCAGCCCGCTCATGTTGGCCACCTTGTGCCACCGATTGTGGAACTAACGCTCACTACCGTCTTGGGCCCTCGCCTTCACATCGCTCGCTTCCCTGTGTTTGTACTGTGTGCATGCCNCGCTCACTACCGTCTTGGGCCCTCGCCTTCACATCGCTCGCTTCCCTGTGTTTGTACTGTGTGCATGCCAGTCGCTATCTTGTTTGCAATGTCCTGCCAAGGCTCCGAGAAGGAAGCGCATGAATCACGGGTACAATAACATCAGCGCAGCAACTGGCAGCATCTCCTCACCTTGCGGTGAACCATAACCACGACCCCACACACTCCGGGACAGCAATGACAAGGAAAAGAGGCCTCGATTGAAGAACGATAGCTCATGTGGCGGCCTTAGTGCACAACCCCCACCACTGAGAACGCGCCGCCATCGAAGTCAAGTAATTGCGCTGCTCAAACGCAAAAGAAGAGAGTCAAGCATATTTTTCTGGTGCTGTAGCCGACACATGTCCGACAGATGCGCGATACAAGCATGTCACGGTCTCATCCATAATGCAGTTGCGCGATTCTGTTGATCGCCATGAGCATCCTGAGGCATCCTGCCATCACCAGGACTAGAGAACTCCCGACTGTACCACTACGTAACACCCGCCATGTGGGTGCATGATCGGACGCCGCACCGACAGTGCCAAGCGCGTCCCCAAAAATCCACGCAATGGTTACCAACAAAAGATAAAACTGTATATTACTTGCCGTTTAGCAAGCGACCAATCTGATTGGCAAGCTGGCTCCTCGAGCTGCGCTCCTTTCGGAGCTCGATTCCCGCGACCATCGTTGACCCGCAATGACAAAGCCTTCCCATTTCTGCGTACATTTGCAGACCGGCCTCGTTCACCAGCGAGAACTGTAGCAAGAACGCCACCGTGCCCACCGGCATGTCCTCCGTGATCGGCCTCGTGGGGTGAAAGCGTAGCAACGCCTCCACCGTGTTGCACTTCATCATCATCCCCTGGAGAATGGTCAGCACGTCGTCGTACTTGGTGATGATGCCCTCCTTGTCGATGACATTTTTCTTCAATTTGGAGTCCCACATGAGCTTCTGGAAATCATCACCCTTGATCCATCCCAGGGTCTCCATACTGGCACGCCTCTCCTGGTCCGACTTGATTTTTATTAATCTCTCGTGCAACTCCCGAAGCAGGCAACTGAAGAGCATGTTTCGCATCGGTCGCTTGACCTTCTCCGGCGAAGTTGCTTTCAGGGTTTGCCACTCCGATTTCGCCGAGAAAAGTGCAGGCACAAGGGATCCCGGTATGCCCGTGCGAACGAACATGACATACGAGCTCTCCGCCCTCCACATGTTCACCGCATCCTCGTGCCTCAGGCATAGCCGCGCGATCTGATTGATGAGCGCTTTGAGCGATGCTAACTCATCATTGTCATCCTTGCGCCAGGAATGTGCATTCCATTGAGTATCATCATGTCGGCTCCATTTCTGGTATCCCTTGTCCTTCTGCTGATGCAGCTGGCCGCGCCCTTTGGAGTTGTTTCCTTTGCCACCCTGGTTGCTTCCGCTCCCGGTTGCACTCGCCCCCACCACTAAGGGCTCACCCTTGCCCTCAGGTCGATGAAACTTGGCCTGCCTGTCCTTGTCCAGTGCGTCATCCTCTCCAGTGATGTCTGTTGGCGCAGCCTGCTTGAAGGCATTCCAAATGCTAAGCTCCTCGGCCGTGTCCATGGGTGCCTCCCACTGCTCAGTCATTGCCGCAGTCGGTCCCGGTTTTTTTTTTTAGAGGGAACTGACCTCACTTGTAGCCCTTCGGAGCCAAACCATATACAGCAGTCTGCCATGCTCGGGAGTGATGTCACAAGGTTGCGATACAGTCCCGTCATCCGTGATGTGCCACTGCTCGTTGACTCTGAGGATTGAGCGATAATGGCCTGCTTGCGGAGACTCGCCATAATGCAGCACACCTGCGACCATTTCATATGGTTTCCATCTGCACTCAACTCCCTCACTGAACACCGGTACATTCACTCTTTGCCGGAAGCGAACCTGCACATGTGATTTGCCGCGATGAGGGAACCTGCCAAGTTGTATCAGTACCAGCTCATGTTCCGCGATCAGTGCATTTGTGTGTGCCTCATAATGCCAAGCGCTCACCACTTCTTGTAGGTCAGTGGCACAGCTGGGTAATTCCAGGAATATCAAGGTGCTGCCTGCATCGACAACTTGATGTACATCTCTAACTTGTGCCCTGGCCTCCCACTTCAAAAGTGAGGCACCGACCCTGTGCATCAGGAAGTGGGTGAACTCTGCCGCGTCCCGTTGCCTACGGTCAAGTGTCCAACCATGAAAAATATTCCGTAGACTGTACTGCTGTGAAAGGACAACTCCACCTCCCCTGGCATTCTAAATGATGCGGATGATTTGTTCCAAGCCTCGAGGTTTGGGAAATTCTCCATACGCGTGTATCATGGCAAGAATACTAGCGTTCAGGTAGCAAAGGCTGTGGGGGTTCGTCAACCTGCAACTCATCACTGTGTCTGTGTGCCCGACGCCCGTCCCATCATCTGGAGAACACGACTCGATAGCTGCCTCCTCGAGCGTGTGATGAGTCTGCTCCACAGTGTTGTAAACAGTAATGGGAGCATCGACGATGCCTGCCTCGGGGGTCTTCTGCCCGCGCAGACCGCCGGACAGTATAGCCTGAATGCTTGATTTTGCCACAGTCATGTATTGTGGAGTCTTCTCCCCCTGTTTGAGTGAGGGACCACGCTTGTCGTGCATATGCCGCTCGAGCTGCCCTTTGCCTGCAAGATGTCGTGCTGCCAGCACCTGAAAGAGCGGTGAGCATTTGGTCGCATGATGTGTGGAGTCCGTTGTTCCATGTTTAGCCGTGCTGCCGCAAAACTGGCACGGCCTGGAGAATGTAGATCGAAGACTGCGCGACGCAGACTCCGTGTCCTGTTGCACCATGGCCCAGGCCTCCGGGTGAGTGCTACGCCAATGATTTTTGATCACTGCTGAGGATTTCACCTGCTGTCCACACAGAATACATTGCGTCTTGTATTTGAAGATCTCCTCCGCGTGGGCGGGAAGATGTTTGAGATGACACTTGATAAGAACAGAGGGAATTGGACAAGGAGTAGGCACGGCACTTTTGCACGACACCGGTGGCTTTGGTGGTGCCAAAGTCTCCTCTGCGCGCACCTGATCCATCATTGTGCTGAAAGGGATATTCTGGGCCGCTGCACTTTTGAGCCTCGGGCAACGTCCCTCCGTGAAGTGCCGCTCCAGCGAAACCCAATCGAACAAGGTCTGCCGGCACAATCTGCATTGAGGCAGTCCGAAGAGTGAATGCTCTCTTCGATCAAACTGTGTGCGCGCCTGGATGTGCACCACTGCATGTTTAGAGGTGTAGTGCGCCTCAAGGCTCTTGTGGTTTCCGAACTCGAGACCGCATATGGGACAACTAACCGCATCACCACTTCTATCAACCTCAATAAGTTGGGAATCCTGTACTTCCGAGATCCGTTGAAGTTCAGCTGCGATGTCTCCGAGTCTTTGTTGTGCGGTGGCTCGAAGCTCTGATGACTGATGGTCACTGCAATCAAGGTTGTGTGCCTTCGCCGCTATCATCTGCTGCAACTGCGAATGGATGTTCACGTCCGCTCTGCCGATCACCTCCAAATTGGAAATGCCGTGCTCATAAAGCCGTAGTACCTTTCGAAGCATACGTGCCACCGTTGATGTCAGAGCTCTCAAACTAGACGCACTGAATCCAACCCCGATCAACCCATATAGCATTGCTGGGATCACACAGGCCTTGAAGATGCGAAGCCTCCGTGCCGTGCTGAAGGTGGAGTTCGTTCTCAACATCGGCCTGAGCTGAGTGAAATTTGCCCAAGCCTTTGCGATGCGAGCACTAGCAGTCTGTGTCTCCATTGGGCCATAAGAAAGTACCGCACCCAGATATTCCATACGATCCTCAATAGGCAACCTTACCATGAGCCCAGTGACGCAATCTATCCCAACCTCCAGCACATACCTGTTTCCACGCCACTTTACGTACCGTTGTTTGAGGTTCGCCGCATCTTGTCCCCGAAGAAGAAGGACTACCACTGACTTACTAAAATTGACCCGCATTCCAGACCTGTGCAAAGCAGCGACAACGCGTAAAATGCTATGTCTTGCCTCCTGGAACTGTTCCATGCTATGAACTTCCCAGTATCCATGCACATCGTCTGCAAAAAGGCTCGTGTGTTCTCTGCACCATTCGGGTCCCAGCGACCTGCACAATCTCACCGTCCACGCCGTGTAAATGCTCGGCGCCAATGGGCATCCCTGCCGAAGTCCACGATGCATTTTCACCCGAACCTCATGACCCCCATGACGAACGATACACGTAGATTGCCGATGTACCTCAACTATCAATCTAGCCAGGTTGTCTGGTACGTTGACTTCACGCAGTCCCACATACATTTCTGCAAACGGAACACAGTCGAACGCCTTAGCAAGATCCAAGCTGATCATAACTCCACCGATGAGTCGAGGTATGGCTCCAGTAGTGAGTTTTGTTGTGACATTGGTATTCACCATGCCTGCGGCAGTCCTAATCTTTTGGCAATGAAGACTCCCCCTCAACAATGCATCGATCGTGCTCGTCATCTTGCGATACGCGAACTGCGGTACATCCCAAACACCCCACATGATGTGCTCTTGGATTGCCTCTTGCAGGACCATCATGAGCAGCTTGGTATCCCCTGCCATCAGCCCTACCGTTCGTAAGTTAGCAGGATTGCTCGGGCACTTCTTCGGTTTCGCAAGCCAAGCTATTTGCACCTCTGTCCATTCTGCCGGAATGGTAGGTCGAGCCTGACAGAGTTTGCTCACTGCGATTCTGCGAACCTGCACAATAATGTCTTCATCATGTTGCTTCCAGTTCCGCAGTGGGGGGGTGTTGTTTGGTGCTGCTTTCTCTGGTTTGAGCTTACGCATCGCGCGCCTCCAGCATCCAAGCGACAGCATGTCCTCTGGGATTGGGAGAAGTTCGAATGGCGGCGTGGCCGGTGCCATGAATAATTCCTGGGCATATTTCGCCAGAGCTTGGCATTCTTCCACTCCATTCATCAAATGCCCTTCCCCGTCTCGGAGTCTGATGCGCTGTGTATGCTGTTTAGGACAAAGAAGACGAACGACACCAAAAAGTTCACGCACATCATTCCTGATCGCAGCATGTTCTGCCTGCTGTAGAAGTTCCAGAGTGCGCTGCCGCTTCCTAGCCCTAAGGGACTTCTTGAGTGCTCGATGGGCCTTGTTGCACTGTAGACGCAATCTGAAGAATTTAAAAATGAACATAATGCCGCCCCCAAGCATCGTCTGTAGCACACTCAATCTTCTTCTCATTCTCCATAAGTGCCGTACTTTATCATCAACTGATGTCAGCACAGGTCTGACAGGTTTGTCCGGTGCCTCTCCCCCCGCCAGGGTCACAGCCTCCCTGAGTTGAATCACACTGGGAGTGCCAGTTGCGTCAGCCAAGGACCGCAGCTTTGCTATGTCGGAACATGGATGCTTCTGGTGCGTACCCTTCTTTTGTTTCCAAGGAGTCCATCGCAACCGAATCGATCCAACGATGGGCAGGTGTCCAGTAGTACGCCACCCCGCCATCGGGGTCCTTTGGGGTCCCGTACATTTTGATACACCATCCGAGATCGCTTGCCTGACACAGACATAGTCAATCTGACTCTGCCCCCTTGCGTGCAGATAGGTGGCCGCGCGCGTCTTCTTGCCCCAGGTGTTCAGCGAGGTCAGTTTATGTCGTCTCAGTATCTGCATCAGCCTCTGCTGATCGTCCCTCTCCTTCTCAGTTTGATCCCGATCCAGTATGCCGTATCCCGCAATCTTGCTCTCCCTGACCAATGTGGCATTGAAATCGCCCGCTAAAAGGATATGCGATCTAGCCGGCATAGCCGCTAACAGCGAGTCCAATTTATTCAGTAATCTGCGGCGCTGTTGAAAAATGGAATCGCTCCCAGCCTTTTGCAGAAGCGCGTACTGGTAGAACCCAATGACATCGATCTGTTGTTGTCCGAGGAAGCACCGAACCTGAAGTAAACGCCCAACCTCAGCCTCGTGCCATCGAATGTCAGCGGATGCCGCCAGTTGACTCTTCACTCCTATCAGTATGCCTCCACTACCCTTCTTGCCCGAAGTTGAATGACAGTAATGCCATCCCTCAGCCGTCCACTCCGAACTGAAATCCCAATGCGTCTCCTGCAGTATCATCACGCTAATGTCTCCCTGCTCTCTTTGTTGAAGCCATTGTCGTAACTCCGTAAAAAGAATGTCCGATAAGCCTCCCACATTCCATGAAAGAAAACGAATTCTAGGTCTTACGCTCGAAGATGGTTCCCAGATCGGAAGCGTCGGACCGTCCGAGATCAAGCGTTTTCCTCTGTACATTGCTGAACCATGTTGTTGTGCCCGTTTCAAAGCACGTTTAAAAGATCTCTTGCGAATCCTCGAGAACTGTACGCCTCGAGCACTCAAGAGTGCTTCTCGGTTCCCTCCCTGGTTTGCAGCCAAGGCTGCTTCAGGTTCCTCGGAGGGTAGGAACCAACCCTCGCGCCGGTGATCATGATATGTCACGTCGTCACTGATCATCTTCGTCACCCCCGGACTTGGGACCGGGCTGAGTGTCACTTCAATAGGTCGTCGGTCACTGATCTCTGTGTGGGCCCATATTGGTCAGGCACTGTTACGGCCCAATCAACGTACTGCAGCACACCAGAATTCACGCGATGGCTCAAAGCACAGGGCGGCTGAAGCTGTGTTGCACTTCGGGTTCCCAGACCTACTAGGGAGCTTACGTTCCTAAACAGGCCCCAGGTTCACAGTCACGACCACAAATTTGAACCTCACGGCGCTTGTCTGCTACTGCTACTGCTACTGGTACTGCTACGGCTACGGCTACTGCTACTGCTACTTCTTCTGCTTCTGCTTCTGCTTATGCTACTGCTACTGCTACTGCTACGACTAGTACTAGTAGTTGTTCTAGTACCTGTACGAGTACCAGTAACTGCACCAACACTTGTGCTTGTGTTTGTACTAGCTAGTACTGGCACTGCTCCTGCTAGTGCGACTGTTACTGCTACTCCTACTACTACTACTACTACTACTGCTACTACTACTCCAGCTGCTGCTGCTGGCAGATGCCAAAATGCGGTGTGGCTAGTGCGTGTAGCGCGAAAGATCCGTTAAAGCTCCGCGAAAGTCGAGGTTGCCATATCAACGTGCCATTGCCATTTCTACGTTCTACGGCTACTACTGCCACATACCACGACTATAGTTGCTAGCGTTGTTTCAAGGCGTTGAGGGCTGAGATTTTCAGGTTTCCGGAACTGGATTGGGGAGTGCTGGAGTGAAGGTGTCAGGTGTGCTTGTTTGCCTAAACCCAAAGCCTACACCGTAATCTTTAACTCCCGAACCCTTAACCGGCCTCAACCTTAGCCCCGCACCCTGCGCGCCGAACCTTGAACTCTAAACCCGACTGTCTAAAACGCTCAACTAGAACCCTGAAACAGTCAGTCTTATAGTTCCCGTAAATGTAAAGAGCCCTAGTAGAACTCTTATGTATTCATCGATATACTTGAATATGTGTCCGCGAAGGGCGCGCGAAAGTTGGGGCGAAAGTTCCGCTAAAGAAAATCCGCCGAGGCCAGAGGCCCAGGCGTCTTGGGGGTTACCCCCCTNTCTGCTTCCCCCCTCCCCTCCCTGCTCCTCTCCGCCTCCCTCCCCTCCTGCTTCCCCCCCCTTGCCAACTTGCAAGCTGCCTCTCTTCCCTGTTTTTCTGTCTGCATGTTCTGTTTTTAGCTGTTCTCTGTGTGCTGCAAGACTCAGCTCCTGCTCTTTCTTTCTTTCCTGCTTGTTTGCCCGCCCACCTTTCCTGTTCCGGCTCCTTGGACGGCACGGCTGGAGAGGCCTGAAGAGTATGAAAACACAGACGCACAGCTTGGGACCAGCTTGGCTCAGGTAACAGCCAGGTAACATTTGAAGAGGCCGTTAGTGCAGTGGGCACAAGTAACTCCAAGACGATGTCTTCCCAAATGCAGCTTCTAGCCTACAGTCATGTCACGCAAAGCTGGCAGCTTACTTTTCCGTTATGCAAAGCCGCAGCTTTCCGTGCCCTCTGGCCCTCAGCAGCCGAGGCGGACGGCGTAGCGTTAAAATTATATTCTCGTGAAGAAGATCATTCGGGGATATATTAATCTATATACTAATTTAGATCAACGCCCACATGTACAGATACAGTTGCACGCAAGCATATGCGTACAAATACAGTAGCAGTAGCAGCAGCAGGAGTAGGAGTAGGAGTAGGAGTAGGAGTAGGAGTAGGAGCAGGAGCAGGAGCAGGAGCAGGAGTAGGAGTAGGAGTAGTAGGAGTAGGAGTAGTAGGAGTAGGAGTAGGAGTAGGAGTAGGAGTAGGAGTAGGAGTAGGAGTAGGAGTAGGAGTAGGAGTAGGAGTAGGAGTAGGAGGAGGAGGTCATCCTCATCCTCATCCTCATCCTCATCCTCATCCTCATCCTCATCCTCTAGGAGGAGGAGGAGTAGGAGTAGGAGTAGGAGTAGGAGTAGGAGTAGGAGTAGGAGTAGGAGTAGGAGTACAAGTAGGAGTAGGAGTAGGAGTAGGAGCAGGAGTAGGAGGAGGAGGAGTAGGAGTAGGAGGAGGAGCAGGAGCAGGAGCAGGAGCAGGAGCAGGAGCAGGAGCAGGAGCCGGAGCCGGAGCCGGAGCCGGAGCAGGAGTAGGAGTCGGAGTAGGAGTAGTAGTAGTAGTAGTAGCAGTAGCAGTAATACTAATACAAATAGTTAGCAAGTAGGCTAACGCAATAACTTTCGCGAAAAAATAATTTCTTTAGCAGACCCATCGCGTAACTTTCGCGATGGCATGTTATGTTATGCCCGTGATCGTTTTGTATAAATACAGCGACAAAGACCTTTAGATCAATGCCCATGTGTTAGTATGTATCATGTGGCACAGCAACTGCGGGGTTTCGCGATTTGCAGTATGCAAAGTCTGACCTGAACGCAGCGTGTCCTCCCCTTAGCTGGCTGGCCTCTCTGCTCCTCTTCGTCCTCTCTCTGATCTCTCTACAGGTCTTTTTGTGCACCTGCATGGATGCACATTGTCACAGCTCCGGTAAAAGAAGTGCCGGAAGTTCTGCCGGCAGATGCACGTCATCGCTAATGCGCAAAACTTTTCCGCCACGCAGCCGCTCCATAAAGCTGCCATGGGCCTGCAGTCAAAGAAACGGACTTGAAATGTGCCGTCCAAATCGAGTCAGGGACACTGCAAGCTATGCTCAACATATCTGCCATGCAGACGAGGCTGTTTCAGACTGATTCACCCCGCGAGGGAACCGGAATCGCTCTTTGATTTCAGCTACCTGCCCACTGCCGCACTTGTCGCACTGAGCTACTTGCCCCTGTCGCGAATGCCCTCCCTGCCCCACCCCACCTCCCCTTAAAAGCTGAATCCTAAACCGCAAGAACCCTGAAACCCCAAACCCTAAGACCCTAAACCCCCAGAAGCCCCGAAAAACTAACTGTGGGTGGGCGGTGGGTGGGCGCCGCTACTTAAGCCGCTTGCAGCCGATCGCAAAAGGCCCATGAGTATGCCAGCCCGCCTCTACACAACCAGAGACTTGCGGAGACCGTAGCACCCAGGTCGGACCCAGAGGAAAACGTTCTTCCACTGATAAAGTCACGATTACCCTAAATCCCAAGCTCTGCGCCAAGGGCTCGGCTTAGCTTGAGGTCTGGCCTCTGGGGGCCGCGGCGGTGCACTTTGCGAATTCCAAAGGAAAGCACATGAATTGTGGAGTTTGTAGGGGAGAAAGGAAAGCCTTGGCTTTGACAGCTCAACGCCATAGTACGATGGTGCAAAGGTAGGAGGCGCGGAGATCAACAGTTCCTTAGGCCTGGCCCCGGCCCGTGCAGGGAAACACTTTCCTTTGTCGGATCTCTCCCTCGAGGTTTCTTACTTGCCTCCTGCCACAACCGACTCATTGCACTTGTGTCTGTTAGGGCGGTCATCGCCTGCTCTTGCCTACCGTAGGCCGGTCCATCATGAATCATTCCATTGCCTGCGACCCTCGAGGTCACATGAAGTCCCTATGGTTTATCGCCCCACTTGTGCCACTTTCCTCCGTTGTGCTGTGGATAATTTAAACCGTTCGCAAGTGGGGCGCCCCACATGCCACAGTTGATTCAGCTGAAGGTTGGTGGTTGAGGGGTTTTCGGGTTTTAGCCTGACGTTTTAAGGCTTTGAGCTTCAGGGGTTTAGGGTTTCACTTAGGATTTTCGGGTTTTAGGGTTAGGGTTTAGGTTCCAGGGTTTGCCGTGGAAGAGCGCTTAAGTGACAGGATCTCGTGACAAGGTCGTGTTGAGTGCATCATAGTGATGGCTCATGTGCTGTGTCCTTTTCAGGAGATCCAAGAATGCCGTTTGCCTCGTAAGTCTCGAGGGCCCGGATTGGCCCGATCAAGGACCTTTCGACATGATGTCGGGGAGGACGGTGTGAGGGAATTGCCGACCCTCCTTGTCACCTTTGCCAAAAAGAAGAAATCATCGATGACAAGGCCACATACAAGGCCTTCGTGGACGGAAGAATGCCGAAGGGGATTACCGCCTTGAATCCTGGTGGCCAAGCCTCCTACAACAAAGAAGGGTGTGCGCTGCAAGCAAACAAGTGATCACCCTGAAGGATTGAGGCAAAGCAGGCCTAAAAAGCCGAGGGAAGCTCCTTGTCAGCGTGTTTCTGTTTTTTTGGTCCAGAGATAGCCGACGCTGCTGCCCCACTGGAGCACTTCAAGACTGAGCACGAACGTAGAGGCTGCTTGATGATCCTGTTTTCTTTGATCAATGATCAATCCATACCCTATTCTATCCCTCACAGCACGCATGATTTCCAATTGGTCAGGCAGACTTGGAGCACAGGCTTGTGATGCCGGCAAGAGATGCCGAAGAATCGCCTATGCACCATCCTCCCAAAGACAAATGACAAATGTTGGATGTCAACCTGCTTGTCCCGAAAGGTCCGTGGTTAAGACGCCCCACGAAAGCCCTCAACGAGGGCGGCCCGCCAGTACGCAGACAGAAGGCGACAGAAGCGTCGGACGCAAAGGTTCATATGATGAATATGAATAATACAGATGAACACAGGCTTCGCAATCTGATTTCTCGACAGTTGCCTTACGGCCGTATAAAGTGTCTAAAGACCAGGGCCACAAGGCCTAAACCTTCTGGAGGCCACACCCTTTGAGAAGCTCACGCCTCCTGTGTGACTCGCGACTCCGGAACTACCTGGCAGGGAATTCTTCACTTCGAGCACAGCGACATCTACTTATCTACTTCTCGAGCCTTGGCTGCAGCAGCTGGACTTTGCGCAGCCGCATTGGCAGCATCTGCAAGCCACTTTGCTGCTTGCCCGATGCCTGAAACAGGAGGAGACTGACGCGGGAAAGCTGGAGTGCCGCCCTGCCTGAAAATGCTTGGAACACGGCATGCCTTGATCACTTGGGTGCCGCTGTTTTTGCTGGATGGCTGTGCTGCAGCTTAGGGGCTGCAGCATCCGATGACACGGGTTCACCACAGCTACAAGAACATGAGCGCCGGCAGCAGCCTTTTGGAACACGGCTCCTGCCTCGGCTCAAAGGCTCAAGTCTGCCCGGCTCCGCTCTGCTCCGCTCCCTCCGTGAGCTACGGACAAAGGAGGTGACGACCACACCGATTCCTCGACCAAGCATCCTGCAGCAATTCACGCTTGAGTTCGCTATTGCTCCATGCCGACATGTCGGGTGGGCAAGCTGGATAGATCATGCCCGTCCAAAGATAACATTTCAGCGGGCTTTGCTGAGCAAGAAACGACACGCGAGACCACCACTGAACACAGCCTTGCAGCCTTTGATTGCAAAGCCGTGACGCACACCCACACACACACACACACACGAGCTGGTGATCCCTACAATGACAGCAACATGTTCTTCGTTGCCTTCATTCGCAAGGGTTTGTGCATGCACGAGTGCAGGAACCACGGTGTGCTCAATCGAAAGATGCTCTCAAATAACATGACATACGCGAACGATGTGCCGCACCTTGTCGAGCCTCCGACAGCATGAGATATAGCTTGGGCAACCAAAGCAGTTCGCCTCAAAAGCAGAAAGGCTGTGCAGTCGTCCTCGCTCCAGGCTCCAGCTCTTTACCCTGTCACTGCATTGCCTAACTCCATCTTGAGGTCCACGAAAAGCCTCATAGGCCGAAGACTAGCCCACTAAGCAGACTAGAATGGGCTTCGGCACGTCAGCTCAAGCACTAGCGCTACTAGCATGTCATAAGCAAGGCCTTGCTGACGCCATCCTCGACCCCCTGATATTACAGGCATTGCACACAAAGAGTTTTCAACGATCAGCCAACAACCATGCGAGGCGCGCCCCGCGACCCAGTAGAAATGCCATCAGGCCCAAGAGTAGAGCAAGAAGGGTCATGGCCTGACCGATGCATACCGATGCATCGCCACACTCAAGCGAAACCTAACGCAGTTCTGGGATCCAAGCTACCAGCACAGCTGCAACGATCCGACGGTCGTGTGACTTCATCTTCAACACTGATGCCTGCGTAACTCTGAGCAGTGATTTTCGTTCGTGTCGGCAAGGCACAAACCCAGAATAAACCAGATAGCCAGCACCTCACTCCCTAACCAGACAAAAACAGATCCACCATGGCTGACGACCAGAGACCACGAAGACCAAAGACCAGAGCAGTGTGCGGCCACAAGCATGCTGGAGCCCCGATCAACAAGCCTCAGGGTGCATTATGGTACATTGACTTGTGACCTTCGGGTTGAACGTCGATCGCGGGCCCTCGTTACCTACTATTACACTGACGATGCTTCGGAACTTGGATTCCTGCTTTGAAGCACAGCTAGAGGAGGATCGAAATTCCACGTTCCAGCCGGTGCTCGTTTGAGATCCTTTGAGTGCACAAAAATTTAATGCGAAGTGCAAAATGGAGTGGCTACACGAGCTTGCTCGGCACAGCTTCTTGCTAACAAAACTGCTTCAAATTTAAGAAATCGAGGGTGCCCTCACCAAAAAACGACTGCTTCTTGAGCGGGGCTGTTGCTGTACCATCTCTCGAGCGGTCGTGGTTGCAACAATGAAAAGGAACTCCCAGTCCCAGCCCGTGAGGATCCCCAGGCCACCCGCAACAAATTCGCATCAGACTGTCACCTTTGGAGCCCGCCGTGGGGACACTGCAACGCACGGGTTTGTTTCATCAATGACACGAACTACATGAAGGCACTCGAGGACGAGTGTGTCCTTGAACAGGTTGGTCACGATTTAGGGTTCTTCGACACATTACGACACGTAAGCGGAGGGATGAGGTCGCTGAGGCCGCGAGGCAGCTTCTTAGGTGTGCATGTCGGTTCTGCTGCTGGGGCTAGTCTGTCTTAAGAATCCGAGCAGAAGACCCAAAATCTGTCCCAAAAGTCTTGAGATGACGCTTTGACGAATGTGTGTCGGTTGCCCACTCGGCCATTGAGAAAGGAACGTCTGCGTCACCAGGACTTCGCCATGTGAGCAGACGAGCATGATGAGACATTTACGTTGCTCCCGGCAGCGTCTTCTGTCCCACTCGTGCCCTGCGGGCAGATCGTCCGACCAGGGCCAATCCGAGGTTTGCCTCCTTCGGCCAGAGCTTTTAGGGCGAGGAGGGGGTTTTAGGTTTAGCTGATGCCGCCTCTCCTGCCTGCTCTTCCCGCAGCGATCGTCATGCCCCGCTCTGCTGCTGAATCATGTGTCATATGGGGCCGAGTCAGCAGAAATCACCAGGGACACATGGTAAGACAACATGCACCTGTACACATGCATGTTGACTACAACATTTTGGCTCAAGTTAAAGAATCTTGCAGTGCTCCTCGGGTTCTGCTTGAGCTAGTGATAACCACGGCTGAACAGATTCTAACGGCATCTTTGGGTTATCAGCCGTATAGCTCAAGAGCTTGAAGCTACCTCGCGTTCTGTTAGGTTGTTTTCTTATGTTTTCTTCCGTCCAGGGCATTTCATACATGTCACCTTCGCCCGTGAGGCCATATCTTTGCAAGCAGAGGCGTGAGCTTCGTATCCTCCAGGAGTTGGAGAAGCTATTGCCCAACTTGAGCACCAAAGTTCGCGATATGAGCAAATGTCTGACACGACCCAATCCCTGAGGCAAGCAAGAGCTTCAGCGCATTACTGCCTGGCAAGCCAGTGGTTAATGCGTCGGTGTGCACAGCTCAAATGCCTATTGATTGCCACGGGGTGATGTGTTTTCAATGTTGGCCAGGACGTTTGATGAGTCTTTGTGCCTTGAGAGCTCGCTAAATTCTCAGGAAAGGGTCCTGTGTGAGGTGGTTGCGAAAGAAAGGCCCCAGAACCCTTCGGCCGAATTGTGCGTTTTCCAAGAAAAGCCTGAGATTCGGCCCGGGCCGCTACAGACGCGAGCTGCATTCCTCAGGGCTACACCAAGCCATGGTATGACTCGTTGCGACCAATGTTTGAGTCAGCGAAAGTGAAAGGGTTTGGATGTATGTTATTTCAGACTGTGCTTACAACTAGTGTGCACCCGTAGGTGAGGTAACCTTGCGGTTCGTGCTAGAAGGATATCGCCATGCATGAGCCTAGGGAGTTATGAGTGCAGCGTTGTCTAACACATGTGACCAGGGTTTTTCCCACACTACAGCCCACGTTTCACATGTTAAGTTTGTGTATCTGTCGAGAACCCCTCCACCGAGTTCCATGTCGCATGACACCACCATGTGAGGCATGCGCTTGCGTGGCCAACCTGTGACGGTTGGGTTCGACTTTGGTTGTGCTTTCCTTCCTGAAAATTGAAAGTGCGTGAGGGAACCGACTTGGTTCTCCTCATGTAGGCTTGCTTTTGTAGGCCGTACCCATGTGCAGACGGAAAAGAACCCCTCACACAAGAAGACCTTGTGGGCGAGATTGTGCCGTAAACCCATGGAGATGGAGGGTGGTACATCAGAAATTAGTCTAAAATCTGACATGGGTGGGCAGCTTCTAGAGTATTCACAGCATAGTAGGATTGCTCGTGCAACGGTTTTAGGCCTTTGATCTTGTACGTCATGACATGATGCATAACGAACTGGTTTATGCACAGTTTGCTCGACATACATGCTTCGTATCGACACCAAAATTAGAACATAAACTAAGCAGCGCAAAAAAGAGTTCGCGGCTGTAAACCAGCGGGAGGTGACGTGAGTCAAGGCCCGGGAGTGGCACAGCGGCTCCGCCCAAGCTTGCACAGCCTGCTCCATTTCCCGCTGCATCGGACGAATCCTCCCAGCCCTCAATTGTAAGCGTTCGCTTGCCAGCAGAGCAGCTCTGGCAGAGCATGTCTGAGAGCCTCGCTGCAGCCTTGGCCTGGAAAGCACGGCAGCGAGCAGCGAGCCGGCTCATAGCCGCAAGACGGCAGCCAAGCCCAGAATTAGTCTCCAGCAAGCCAGCCAAACGCCTCCCTTTCGCCGCCCGTGAGAAACATGTGCCCTTCCGCGCCTGGTCTTTGTGCGCTCGTTTGACACTTACACTCTGCGCTTTTATCAGTTTTTGCAGTTTTGCATCTTAGCCGGTGCGGGCCCGTGCCTCCGGCTTCGGTCCTCTTCCCGTTGCCCCGACGTACCCTATCTGGCCATCTTCCAGCACCGACAAAGCTAATCCGCTCATCACTGCTCTAGCAGCAGGGCGCGCTCTGCACCGTAGCAGTGCACAGTTGCTTCAGCAACTGCAGATGGCCTTGGACCGCCCGACGGCATCTCCCAGTGCTTTGCTGAAGGCAGCAAAGCAGGTGCTCGTCCCAAACAACCACGTAGACCACAGGACGAACGGAAATGCCAACCGCCACAAGGGGTGGCCCGCAAACCAAACCCTAAAAGGAACTGTGAGAAACAGACAGGAGGGAAAGGACCGGCGGGTGGACCTCGACGAACGACACCATCAAGCTTTGAGCACGAGATTTTTGAGGGGGATCTACTCCTGCTCGGAAAATTGTCAGCCAATGCTTGAGACGTAATCACCCCATTCAAGGCTTATGAGGTATGCCATGTCCTATCTGCGTCTAAGGCCAGTTTCGAGTTTTGGGGTTTGACATTTGACACACATCGTCTTTGGGGTTTGGCACTCATCATCTCTCTTCTGGAGTTTTCGGAACTCAGTCACCTTTTCGTTGGGGGAGACGGTGTTTGGTGCTCATCATCTGCTTCAAAGGTGTTGGGTGCTTAATCCAAAACATCTATTGAAGTTTCAAATGACTCTTGGAATCAGTCATGCATAGCCCTAGGGACGAAGGTGCTCTCGTTAGTCATGTCCTGTTGTGGCTGTCGTTCTGCGGGCAAAGTGAACCCTCGTAAAAGGTGGAATATGCCACCCATCACTTCCCTTTCAAGGATTGGACCATATTCCTTCGTTGGGTTTGTCGCCTGCCATTCAACGTGTGCACAGTTCTTGGATCACTTGTCATTCGTCTTGGGAAGTACAAATTACGATCATCCCTATCGACAACAAAAAACGAATGGTTCGATCGAAACGCACAAACCCTGGAAGGGGTGACAGGAGTCCTCAAATTTGTTAACCCGCAAGCCCCAGACTTTGTGTATGTTCGCGCAGCTAACTGGTGAACTCCTGTCAGAATATCTGTGTGCGGATATGACAATAGTCTATGTCTATATTTTCCAAATTTTCCGAATCCGAGACATGGCTGTACGGCCTTTCCAAGCCATAATTAGCTAATTAGCATGCATATACAAATATGCAGGCATGTGAGTGCACCCATGCATACAGGCCTGGGATTCATGTGGAGCTACAACATAACTAGATAATGCATACATGTGCATGCATGTGCTTCTATGCATCTTCATATATTTACATTGTTGTATAAGTTATATTTGTATGGCAATATTCATACATTTATACTTATGTGTATGTATATGTACCCCCACGCACCCACTATGGGGTCCCCTCTTTTTTGTCAATCTTGTGTTCTTGCACAAATCGATAAACCAGTAGACCAATAAACCAATGAACCAATACACCAATAACCGATAAACCAATCCGCTGCCCCGACTGGGCAGGACCAAACCAGCAAACCGAATAACAAATAGACCAATAACAGATCAACCAAGCCCTTCCCTCCTATGGGCCAGAACAGTTGGTTTACTGCTTTATTGGCTTTCCTGCTCTCACTTTTGTTACAGAAGTTATAACCCCGGAGGGTGGCTATAACCATACTCACTTAACCAATAACTACCAAAAAAATAAATCAATAACAAACAAACAAACAAACCAATAATCAATAAACAATAAATCAACAAACCAATAACAAACAAACCAGTAAACCAATCTCTTCCCCCGAATTCGTCAGGCTCTCGACGGCGACATGGGCTACGGGGCTCATTGGCCTCGCAACTTGCTGGAGTGCACTCTACGATGACTTCCCCACCATAACTTGCTCTCAGCAGCGTAACAGCACACAACGGGCCATTGACTCCTTGTTCAATCTGCTGGTTCTTTCATATGCAACCGAAGGAAACGCGCTGCCACCGTTTGCGACGGCATTGCTGCGCCGGGGGTGCAGGTGGATCTTAACGAAGTGAAACATTGTAAGGTGATCATTGGACACCCCGATGCTTGCAAAGATGAACTTCCTGCGAGGGCAATTGGTTTGTTGGTTTATTGGCTTGTTCTCTTTCCCGCTCTCATTATTTATTATTACACAAGTTTAAACCCCAGAGGGTGGTTATACTCACTAAACCAATGGCCAATAGACCAATCCCTTCCCCCCAGCGGCTTAAGTGGGTTTTGGGGGGGGGGNGGGGGGGCGAGGAAGGCTAAGATAAGCAAAAGGGGGGTACCAGGGTTTAAGGTTGAGGGGCCGTTTGGGAAAAACTGGCCCCCGATGATGCTCGCCGCCTCACCCGGGCCCCAGCTGATGCTCGTGATGCTTGGTTCAGGGGGGGCGGTTAGGGTGTTTCAAGGGGGTTCAAAGGGTTAAGGAGGCGGGTTTAGCGTGAGGGTCTAGGGCGCCATGGGTTAAGGGTGCTAGGGTGTAGGGTTTAGGGAGTTTAGGGCTTTAGGGTGTTATGGGTTTTAAAAGGGTTCAGGCGGTTAAGGGGGTTAAGGAGGCTAAAGGCGGTTGAGGAGGTTAATTAAGGGGTTGATGGGGCTAAGGATTTTAAAGGTCTCCCTAATCCATTCATGCGTGTCACTAATTAGATGACGGGGCATTTGGCTACCTTAAGAGAGTCATAGTTACTCCTGCCGTTTACCCACACTTGAAGTTCATCACTTTGACATTCAGAGCAACCCTCCTAACCCCTTTAACTCCCTTACCCCCTTGAACGCGCTTAATCCCGACCTTTACCCCTTCACCCCCTGAATCCCCGTAACCCCTTTAACACCTTTAGCCTTAGTCCTTCAAGGAGTCCCGTAGCCTCCTTGACCCTCTTAACCCCCTTAACCACCTGAAGAAAGCTCTGACACCCTAACCTGTAGCTGAAAAATTCTCAGAACTAAAGGATCGCTAGAAAGGGGTAAGGGTCGAGGGACTTACGGAGGCTAAGGGGGTTTATGGGGATTTTCATCGACCTCTTATTGCCTCAAACTTCCTTGCGTTATGCACCGTCCCCGCCCCCAACCAACCGCTGTGAAAGGTTAGAGTCTAGAGTTCATCTTTCACCCCCTCCCCCGCCTCTAACTTAAGAACAAAGTAACAGAGCTATCAATCTGTCAACCCTTACTATGTCTGGACCTGATCTCCCAATCGCTGTGAAAGATTAGAGTCTAGAGTTCATCTTTCACCCTCTCTAATAACTCAAGTCACGTTCCCTGTTGGTGCCGTATTCCCTGTGCCGCAGGCCCCCGGGACGGTCTAAACCCAGCTCACGTTCCCTTTTGGCCGCAGGCGCTCGGGACGGTCTAAACCCAGCTCACGGTCCCTATTGGCGCCGCAGGCCCCCGGAAAGGTCTAAACCCAGCTCTCGTTCCCTAATATTGGCGCAGGCCCCCGGGACGGTCTAACCCAGCTCACGTTCCCTATTCGTGCCGCAACCCCCCCGGACGGTCTAAAGCCAGCTCACGTTCCCTATTGGCGCCCCGGGCCATCTAAACCCAGCTCACCCGCGCCGCAGGCCCCCGAGACGGTCTCAACGTGCTGCTCGCAGGGCACGAAACCCCTGTAAATATGCAGGGATTCGTGCCTTGCGAGCAGCACACGTTTGGTGGTGTTTATGGCCCTCGAAGGGCCTGATCATGAGCGTTTTGGGCTACACAAACAAGGCTTTCTTCCGCTTGTGTTCTTGTCGTTGGGTAAATAGAAAAACGGCGCGTTACTGCAAGGAGAAGCATGTAGCACCGTCCTGGCGTTGCCTGTAAACGAGTTCGCTCATGGGACGCAATGTAATAGTACAACCAACACAACGGGATGCAAACGCTTGTCACCAACGCGTTCTCAACCTAACTTGGGAGCGGCCGTTGTTCCGCCGCAGGCGTTTTAGATATATAGTTATACATTTGCATATACGTATACATTGACATGGTAACCAACCCCCCTCAGGACCAACCTCGACCATGGAATTGCTAATGTGTGTCCCTGTGCTGTTGCGGATGGAAGCCGATAACCCTGTAAATACCGATAGATTCTGCGTAGGTGATTAACCTACAGTTCATATCCATCAGAATACAGTACTAAAAAAAACAGGTTCCAGCTTCGTAGCTACATTTCTTGCGGTTCTGTCTACTCTGAGGTCGTGTGACGTACGTATGCAATGCTTACCAGTATATTTTCTGCTATCTGGTATCGGGTAGTAATTACGATGCACGTTTTATTGCTTCTGTTAGAGCTGATGCCCAAGCTGAATTTGGATCAGTGCCCGTTGAATTTCTGAATGGTTTAAAGTCCTTGGCCTCGCATCTGAGTGTTGCTCATCGAGTACTTAGGTCACGAATGTATGTGTGGGTTACCAATACCTGCTATCTAATCTTGAAACAGTAGTTACGATACAAGTGTTATTGCTTCTACTAGTTGCAACATGCTGTCAACATCGGATCCGTATGATCCGTATTTGTTCAATATTTCGTGCCGTTCCGCCTCATATTTCAGCCTACTCATTTAACAAACGAGAGCATATTCATAAACATCTAATACACAAATGGACTGGAAGAGCTGTCGTTGCAGCAATGCGAGATTAAACCCCAGACAGAAGAGATATCCTAAATCATTCTTAGATACTAACTACCGCGAATTGCATTCATGAAGAGACAAAAGCAATACAAACCTGCGAGCGAAGGTTTCTTTTATACTTGTTCGACTACTCCTTTTGTGTTTTTTGACTGATGCACACTTCTTTTTTTGTAAAGATCTGCCATATCTTTATGCGCTTCACGACTCCGACTACTTGACAGCCAAGCCATGTTCTACGTTCAGCGTTGACATATAATGTCTACTTTCGATTTTTAACAAAAGCGAGAAGCTCCGAGACTATGCTCATCTAACATGTGATGTTAACGCAAGTTAGATGCTCAACACATATCCCTGACATGAAATTTTACTTGGACTATGAAGTTTACGGTACGTGATGATTAAGCTTCGGCACATTCGATTAAATATCCGTTATGTGCCTGAGTAGCAAAGCAGCACCCATTGCATATTAGTCGCTTGAGTACTTGCTTGTGTGCCACTGTCTACGAGCAACATGCTCATAAACGAGATTTTGGATAAACAAACATGAGATGTTCGACAAGCTGCTCGTGAACATCAACAGCTAAACACTTATTAGGCGAATACTGATCTACTCTTCTCTCTTGTTTAACGAGTAACTAGACATACTTGCATAAATCAACATTGAACATCAAATAGGTGTCGACCGTATGTTAAATCATGTATTACTGAATTACTTAATCAGCTAATCTATGATAAAAAACCGGCTACATGGTCTTATAGACATTTACAGCTAAGCAAATGTTGGTCAAACTCACACTCTAAGTATAGTTAGAACAGCTCAAGCACGCCTTGAGCATCATACTGGCATTCAAACACCATGAAACTAGCAAAGTCCACAGTCTCCAAGTTGGCCTGGGCCAAGAGCCAGTTTCAAAGAGTAAAAATCAAGTTCCAAAACCCACAAAAACTTCCAAACATTCTAATTCCAACAATGAAGTCTGAGGAGAAGTGTCGGAATTCCAAACTCCAAAATTCAGAGACATGTGAAACCAAGTTTTAGGATTTCGGAATCACAAAAATTGCCAAACCTCTTCTCAGACTGTTTTGGATTTTGTAATTTTTGAATTGTTTACAATTTGTGCAGGTTTTGAGGTTTCGGAATCTCGGAATTGCAAGAATCGCAAACATCTCTTCAGACTTTTTGGGCTTTTGTGTAATTGTTGGACCGTTTAGAAATGTTAGACACTTTGGAGTTTCGGAATTCCAGAATTTCAAGAATCGCCAAACATCTCCTCATACTTTTTATTGCGTTTCTGCAGTTTTTTTGGATCGTTGAAGATTTTTGGATCCTTTGGAGTTTCGGAATTCCAAGAATTACAAACTTCTCCTCAGACTTTTTGGATTTTTTGTAATCTTTGGATTGTTCAAACTTTTTGGAAGTTTTAGAGTTCCGCAATTTCGGAATTCCAAGGACTGTTTACACGTTTTGGAAGTTTTGGAGTTTCGGAATCACTAAATTCCAAAGAGGGCAAGGGGTTTTGGCGTTTCGCAATTCCAAACACGCAAAGCGTTTCCTCAGACTTTTCATTGGATTGTTTAAACTTCTCGGAAGTTTTGGAGTTTCGGAATTCCGGAATTCCAAGAATTGCAAAACTTCTCCTCAGTCATGTTTCCAAGTTTTTGTTATTTTTGGATTGCTTGCAATTGGTAAATTACCAGAGTTTTTCGCAATTTCCGAGTTCCAAGAATGACAAAACTGTTGCAAGTTTTGGAGTTTCGGAATTCTAAGAATGCCACAACTTCCCCTCAGATTTTTGGGATTTTTTGTGATCTTTGGATTGTTTAAACTTTTTGGAAGTTTATGAGTTTCGCAACTTCGGAATTCCAAAAATTGCAAAACTTCTCCTCAGTCATGTGTTCAAGTTTTGTCATTTTGGGTTGTTCAGAATTGTTGGAAATTTTGGAGCTTCGGAATTTCGGAATTCCAAGAATGACAAGACTTATGACAAGACTTATCCTCCGACTTTGAGTGTTTAGGAAGTGTTGCAACGCTCGTAATCGTCCGATGTCATGTGAGAGACTGGTCCTGCGAGGGGTTAGCATGCAAATGTATGCATGTGTATATGTATGCGCGTTTATTTGTGGCGAGAGAGAGAGAGTGTGTGTGTATATATATATATATATATGCGACATACAACCTGATACTGTATACCTTGAGATCCGAGATACGCATATACCTTGCGACCTATGTATTCTACAAACAAACATACACGTACTTCCAAATCTACACATGCACACATACACATAAGATACATACACTGGTCCGCAAAGATGCATATGGATCATAGAAAATCGATACAAGGCAATGTATAATAAAATCTGTGTGGCATTCTATGTTAGAATCTAGAACCTTGATTATAGCTGCGCTGGTCGTGAATGATTGGGAAGACTTGTCTGCATCTTCCTTGCCCTGTCTGTCCTGAGCGTGGGTTTGGACTTCGATATCTCAGAGACTCATAAGCCCGGTCAGGCCTTGCTTCAAACTCAAAGGGGTCTGGCTCCCTACCACCCGAGGCCAGGGACCCAAACCCCTTTGAGCACACTGCCCCTCCTTCCCACCATCTGCTCCACGACATCCGCTTTCTTGCTTCACTTACAGTAACGACACCGATCGAGCTTAGTTCGCCCTGATTGTGACATTTCTGTGCGGTGGATTTAACTCCAGAAAACACCTAGAAGTCAATGTTCTGCGAATACAACAAAATGGTGCCTCCAGGGTGGCACCTTATGAAAATGAAACAGACTGCTTGACGCACCATCCCCCAAGTTCTTGTCAATTGCCACGGTCACGGTCTGTCACTGCAACATCACTCGTGTTTTGTCAGGATGTCAAGTCACACTAAAGCTTGCCAGGCCCAAATCAGGCTTAACTCATCCGAGAGGAGGACGGTGCACCATTGGACCAAGGCTCCATACACTCTTAGAATATCTTAGAATCATTTCACCCTCCCGATTCGCCTCAAAGAGAAGTTCACCTGCGGCTCGAGTGGATGTCTTGGAACGGTGCAGTGGGGGTCGTCGCGCTCTTTGCACGGTATCTTCCTGCATGCATGTTCTGTTGGAAGCACTGCGAAAGAAATTTCGTGCTGATCAGGCCTTTCGTGTCCGCCTCGCTGCATGGGAGTGCAGCAGCCTGCTTTGCGTCCATCTTGGGTGCACAATGACGCGCTCGTCCAACTCGCAGTAGCTCGGGTGCAGGCACGAAGCTAGAAAGGAGTGACAAGGTGCCACCAGTGGCTAGGAAAACAGCACCTGGCGGCCACAATATGATGCTCCAGACCCCTCCTACCTGATTCAAAGCTTCATTGTCATGTGACTGCTGGGCTTTTGGCATGGTCCAAGCTGCAGTTGGAAATCTGCAGGCCAAATCAATACCGAGCCGTCCTTGATGCAAACGCACGAGCCACATCGAGCCAAGACAGGCTGGTGCAGCTTGCCAGAAGTCTCGCACAGTTTGGGCAAAGATGAACTCCGCCGTGAGTAAGTGAAGCCTTCGGGAACACTTGACGCGACAGCAGAACCAGAATGTCCAATAGCTTGCTCCGCACTCATCACATCGAGCGAGAAACCTTTTCAAATCAAGCAGCACATTCTAGGAGATCTGTGATGTTCAGTGATTTTCAGATGTTTACGAATGCGATTCATTCGGCACCCCACTCGTCTCGAGGTTCACTTGTTTTGGCGCACACACACACACACAAGTTTCAAGATACCAACACGATTTACTGCGACTCCGACCTTGTAGTACTCTAAACAAAACTGGACATTGTTGAACCAAGTCTATCATGTTGCCGACAACTTCCGAAACCCCTGCTGTAACATCACGTGGCAGGCTGCGCAGGTTTCAGAACCCTGTTGCAATATTTTCGGCCAAGTTGTGGCCTGTTTCTCCACCTCGCCCCATCGAGCCATGGGATGCTTTCAATTTTGAGCCATTTGTTTAGGCTGGTAATTAATTCGCTGTGTGGTGGGCCCTCGCGGCTGAAGAAAACGCCTTCGTCGACTCGAGTTTTGATGTTCCGCACCCGATGTCGAAGAACTACAAGTTCAGAAACTCTATTGGAACTTGTGCTCCTTTGTGACATGAACACGGCCCGGTAGCACAGCAGAGACTGAGCGAGACCATAAATGACTCAAACGGACTGCTTGGAACACTCCTGCGAAAACGACCATGAATACGAAGACGAAAGTGCGAAATTGTGACGAACTTGCTTTTGCACGGGCGCTCGCTCGACAAACATGCCGGATGCTCACGACCAAGTGAAACACTGCGCGCAGATGCTCACATGGTCCCGTGCATACTACCGTGCTCCCTTCCTTCTTTGCAACCTGCCGTCATGACCGAATTCTTTGGGATGCGGCATCATGCGGCCTGTTGTGGAATTGTGAGAGAAAGCAAACCTCGGGGTGAGATCTTGGGGACTCGGCGACTCAATGAAAACTCCGAGGAGTGCACAAAAGCAGCCAATGAGGCAGCCTCAGATCGCGCTTCGCCCTCTTCGCTCTCTTCGCTCTCTTTGCTCTCTGATCTGACCAGAATCAACAAGTCACAAGCACCACAGGAGTTTAGGGCATTTCAGGGTTCTAAGCTCTGACAGGTTCAAAGTTTCGGAGTTTTGTCCGATGGCTGCGACGGCTTGACATGAAATGACAGGAACCGAACTGAAACCTCGAACCGGAATCGATTCTTGCAGAACCGCTGTAAGGGAAGCGAGGCATTCGGAGGAGTCCGTTTTTCAATGTCCTTCGTGCGGGAGCCGCATGGGGTTCAAGGAGTTTTCGGCTGTTTTGTAGCATGAAAAGATGACCAACATCGACACGGCATCCAAACTAGAGCAGCAATGGCACGAGACTGACACCCTGAGCTCTAAACCCACCTTGGAAATCCTGGAACCTCATAACCTCAACATTCCGCAATGCCAGCAGTCTGCGAACGGCGAACGGGTTATTTCATTCAAGCACTCGATCATGCGAACCACTGTAAAGGACACACCACTCCATTCAGCCACATCTCAGCTGCAAAGGGACAGATTCAACAGAGGCTTCCGCAAAGCCCTTTGCCAAAGATTTCTGGCCTTCAGCTTCTCTGTGGGCTGCCTCCACCATCCTCCACCGAATGAAGGGCCAGTTCATGGCTCAATCACTTCCAAATCAAAACTTCGAGCCCCCGGGCTACCCGGTTGCATTGCCCACATGTGCTCGCTGCGTTGCAGTTTCACCGCTGACAGTGTGAACAACACGATAAGAGGATACGAGCTCAGGTCGACCCGTTTGAAACACAAACCCCTGCACAACCCAAACGCGCCTCCGCGATCCAAGGCTCCAGAGCGCTACATTTGATGCAGCCGTGGACTCAAGTGCAGAAGCTCACTATTTTTCAGGTGCACACCTGCGTGTTAGTTTCATTGGGATCCGGCAAGTTGTAGCTGGAAAATGAACCCCCGCGGAACATCAACAGAGCTGTGATAATCAGCAGTTTCAGCTGCCCGCGGCACGGGCTACAATGCAACACCCTCCCACGCAATGTCTCCATGCGCCTCGGCACAGCTAACGACAACGTGACCACAGTGAAAAAGTTACTTAACCCGTTCCAGCTCGTGCACTTTTGGTGGTTGGGCTGTACTGGGCGGGAAATCAAAGGGGTGCTCGAGCCCCCCCGGCTGCATCATCGCTCAGTTTGTGCATTTTCACACCTGGCAGAGTGAACCAACACAACTCATGTAGCTGAAAAATGAACCCCCGCGACACATCAACAGAGATGCGATAATCAGCAGTTTCAGCTGCCCGCGGCACGGGCTGCAATGCAACACCCAACGACGCCCTGCCCCAACGACGCTTCTGCACGTGAACACACACATTGAAATATCATTCATTAGATTCTTCGTGCACCTCTCTCCAAAATTATGCTGGGAGATTCAATGATGTGCGCATTCCATCGTCTGCAGCGTCGCATGAGGGACATGGAGCCAGGGCAAAGTCATTTTCCGAAAGGCGTGTCGTTTTACCTGAAGTGTTTGCACAGGGCTTTGGGTTTGGTTGGTGTGTCTCACGCTTCCAAGTTTGGGTTCAAAGCGTTCCGAGCTGGACGAGCCACGCAGCTTGCGCGTGAGGGCAAGCCGGTTCATATCATTATGCAGCTGGATGAGTGGAAGAGTGCGTCAATCCCCCACTGTGTTTCCGCTGAGCACGACCGCGTAAGCAATGATCCTTCAGGCCTGTTTTTCCTACATCGAAGACGGATGTGAATATTGTAGTCATGGTCCGCCACAAGAGCAGAATGCCGTTCGGGAGGCAAGCAACGCAGCTCCGCCTCACTGCCAACTTCTAGAGGAACCCCTTCGGACTGAACTCTCAGAAGGAACTGCCATGCCAGGACGAACAGATCAGATGCCTCCACAAACTGCTCAAGCTCCGTACAAAAGGCTACCAAGCGGGATATTGTGGTTTGATCCAGCAATAGCGAACTTGAAAGTATTCCACAAGTTTGTTGCTGCTGCTGTTTTTTCAAACCTTGCATGGCCAACTTGACTTCGTCATCATACCACTGCAATCCCAGCCCCCCGTACTTGAGGGCCCAAGCAATGCAACCCACGTAGTCGGGCGCAGTGCCAGCATCTTGGAACAATGCCAGAAACATGACCACATGTTGCGAGGATACTGGAGGCAAAGACTGTAGCCCAATACTGACACCTCAAAAGCGTGCCATGCCCTAAGGCCCGATGCCAACGACTTTTTGTCCTTCCGAGAAGACTGTTTCAACTCTTCGGCTCTTCTTTGCAGAATCTGGAGTGCGTCCGGCTGACTCGCTGCGCGTGCTATTGCCGCTCTTGGGCCGGACTCCTCTTTGCCGAGACCAATGAAATCACCAGCTGCATGCTCGCTGTTGAGGATACATGCCTCCGCCATGGCTTCGGCGGACCGGAGTTGCTTACGCTCTAGGGCCCACGTCGGTGCCAGCCGAGCCCGCTTGCACGCATGCGAAGTAGCAATGTCAACTGCTTGTTTGAGCAATGTCCTTCCTTTCTCACATTGCCCGAACTTCATAGCCGTCGCCGCAGGAAGCCCATCAAGATGCGATGGATGATGGAAACCCCGGCCAACAAGCTGCATCGCCGCACGTTGGTGCCATGCCGCTAACGTCCCAGGCCCATCAACTTGCAGTAACCACTGACCATGTCATCAACCTTGCCCTTGAACTCAGGCTGTCTGCAACCACCTAGAGGATGGCGGACCCGGGACTCACCATTACAGCCTTACAGCTTTCTCCGCACTGAGTTCATCCCGCCTCCTCTGAAACCCTTCAGGCAGGTCTTTCCATATTTCGGGAGCATCCAACACGATACGCACAACTGTTACTGCCACCTGTTCTCTGTCAAGCTGCATGCGCTCTGCCTGCTTCAACAACCGAATCATTTCTTGACTCTGGCCTAACACGAAAGCCTCCAGAACTTCTTGCACCCATAGCGCGGCTATCCATCTTGACGATTTCCACGCCTGCTTGCTCGTGTCACGTGTGTTTGGTTCCAGTCCAGAATGGATAATCGCAGGCTGTTGCAGTTGGCCGATGTGAGTTTTCGCTCACAGCTTCTGCATGCTCCAAAAATGCTGCACCCTTGGGCACAGGGACTCGCCTGAAGGCTTGGGAAACATCACGCTTCCACAACCGAACATGACAGGACTCATCAAAGAACTGCAGCACCACCTGAGCTAGTGAGTCAAGAGTGTCATGTTTGACCCTGTCCTGGGGAGTCGTGCACAAATTGACCCCGCACTCGGTATGGTGGTCCACTATGCGAGTCCGCCAACCTGATGCCCGCAATTCACGGACAGGAATCCTGCGAGTCAGGGTGACTTGCTCCAGGTCGTCCTCGCGAAGTGGTCGAGGCAAGGTCATTGCCCCGAGCATGTGGTCCTTCTGCGCTTGTGGCCCAATATCTTCACCAAAAGGCACATCTTTAAGGAAATGACGGACCCTGCGATTCATGACCCCCCGCTGTTCCTGCAATTGCTGGGATGATCCTGACTCCTGAAAGTTAGCCGGCACTGCACCCCCTTCACAAGGTGGCAATTGGCCGACCATCGGAAAACCTTGTTGCAAGGACCTTAGGAATCCATGGGATTCGACCGGCAGCTCCGCCAGCAACGCATGCCACAACGGGCCATGAATCAAGGAAACCAATGGCCTGATTTGTTCAGGAGCCTCCTGAGCCCAGCATTTCTGCTCCTCAGTCAAATTGGCCCCATAATGCACTACTCTCCGAAGGACCGACCCTCTAAAATCATCCATCTCCTGAGCGGAATGACTGATTTCAAACTTCAGAGCTTCTTCCAGAAGCTCTGAAAACATCGACGGCTCCAGAGATGGGCGACGCACCTGGCGGGCGAACTCAACACGCAGCTCCGGGTGACAAACCCAATGGAGCCCCCAGCCCATACGGGACCAAGAAAGGGCCAATGGACGGCACAACATCTGTCAATGCCTGCGCTTCGCGCACCGCACCTCAGCTGGCAGTTCGCATCCAGGGCCAGGTGAGGCTCCAGGTGGCATCGACCACGAATCCCTAAGCAAGCTTGCCTTATGCACAAAAGTACCCGTTTGAGCCAGGTGTGTTTTAAACACACGTTGCCCACGGTATGTCACTTGGCCCCTCAGAACTTACCTGGCCAAGTGAACTCACTTTGATGGAGTTGGTGCCACAGTGCAACATTGTGAAGAAATAACGTTGGCTTTGTGAAGGGGACCAAAAAGTCCGCAAATCGCACCTTCAGAAACTGTACTCCAGACAACGCCTGGAGACTCCGCATTTCTACGGTCAATACCCACATTCAATGCTGAAGGTCGACCCAGCCGACCAAAAACACAAGCACATGTTAGCAGTGAACACGTCAAGAGCATTACCCAGTCTCACTAATTCTTCCTGGTGCGGCAGCAGATCTGGCAGACCCCACGGATGCTTCGCATCACGTAGCTACGGCCGTACCGGACATCCACCGGTTTGGCACAGGGCACTCAGCATCACACTCATGGTGAACACTGCATCACCGGCAAAACGCTCAAAGGAAAATCGGGTCTGTGGCACCAGCATCGGGTAACTCATCAAACAACTCTGGCAGCCCAGCAAGGTCCTGGACCCCGGTGTCTCCTCAGTTCCGGCACTCATGCCACCAGCCTTTGCCATCACGATCCTCCTTACGGTCAGCTTGGGCCCTTTTTCGAGCCTGGCCTTTTGCTAACCACGCTTGGGCTTTCAATTGTCTCTTGCTTGGTGTGAGGCCGGTCGGAGTGCCTTTGCGACCATCACCCTTACCGTCGGAGGCGGCGGCACGACCCTTGTCCAAGATGAGCTGCTGCGTTTCAACCAACTGCTTTGATACCATTTCAGCTTGTTTTCGCGCAGCGTCGGATACAGCAGCCTGTTTGATGATCAAAGCCTCAGCTGTCATCGAGACCTTGGCATTCAACATGCCTCCCTCTGACGATCCTTCCATTCCGGCATCCTTCAAGACATCTGCCAGTCTATGTCGTGCTATGTCCAAGATGTCTTTGTCCACACGTTGAGTTTCCTGGCTTATCTTGAAGTCAGGATCTCTCTTCTCGGCCCTGCGTGCGAAATTTGACCTCACAATCTCCTCGTAGACAAACGCCAAGTATGGCGGCCGACCCTTCAGACGTTCTTGCTCTGCCAGTTGCATGACAATGTCAACGTGTGATACCACATCTGGCCACGTCAACTGCTTTATAGCGACAAGTACAATGGCATATCGCATGAGTGCCCCGTTCCAGTGCGCTACCGATCTGAAGAACCTCGTCGAACTCTTCAAGGCCCGCCCATGTTCTTGCAAGTTTGTGATGCTCTGGCCACCTTGGAGTGCCCATTCCTGGTCATCACGCAAATGGAATTTGCCACGAATCTGGTCTGGTGTCAGCCACATCGGCAGACAGTGAGCAGCTGTGACGTCCATGAACAGGAACGGTGTCTTGTTTGCCACGGGCCTCATCACTGTGAGCCCGCATAGCGCTCCACAAGCCTTGCTTTGCTTGCAAGCTGAAAGACACTCCTTGCAAGGACGCGCCGTCCAACAGGTTTGCTACATCGGCCGTCTTGGCAGGCGCCAGCAAGTTCGCCAAACCCCCAGCTGAAACATTAGCAATTCCACCAGCAGCAGCAGTTGGCAACTGTGCTACTTGTAACCTTTTGGCTTTACTTACGGACTCCACTGCTCTCAAGATCCTGCGACAGCATGCTTGCAAGACGATGTCAAATGGCAGCAGCGATTCAACAGAGGCTTCCGTGAAGCCTTCAGCTAAAGATGGTTTGCTCGCCTTCAGCTTTTCTGTGAACCATTGGACGGCCGCCTCCACCACGACATCACCGGGTGACTCCTCCTCCACCGATCTTATGAAGGAAAGCCAGTCCATGGCTCACCCTTCTCCAAATCAAACGGGTGCTCGAGCCCCCCCGGCTGCATCATCGCTTAGCGTTGTGCATTTTCACACCTGACAGAGTGAACCTATAAAATGTATATTGCACATCGGCTCCTAGATTCCAGATCTGAAGCAGTTTTCAGCTCAAACAACGGTTGAACATGCGGGCGAAAAAGCCCAAGCAACATGCAGCAGCATTAATTTCAACGACCTGAAACCCAGGTTCCTCCTGGGACCCGGGCCGCAGCACCCAGTTCAAGCAGCGCGGCGAAATGAAATATTGCCTGTCAGCTGGACACTAAAATTCAATCTTTGTCCTGGCTTAAGTCAGACCTTCGGGGGGCTGCCAGGGTTTCCTCTGACCATAGTCATCCAAGCACAAGCCTGGAGCCAGAGCCAAGTGCTGCGATGCCACTACACAGGAAACGAAGTCGGCGACAACAGCCGCCTGAGTAAGAAGCCCTGCAAACCTGCCATGGACTGCAAAATCTGACCTTGAGCTGCGCCCACCTCCGTACCGAAATCTAAACGGCCAGTCCATCTGTAGAGTTGCAGCCACATTCCCCCGCTTCTCCACAGCATCTGCCTTCAAAACAAGCGGCATACGCGGCTGGGCGTGTACAACTTGACTTTCGAATCCTGGTACGGGTAGTCTTTAGTCTTGGATCTTCCAGCTGATGGAAAGTTTCCAAACCATGCTGCAATCTTGATGCTCAGCCCTTCCCGAACAAAGCGAAGGTAAAGCTGATGCTGCATATCGTATCTCCTGAGTATCACTACCGGGAATGTAAGCTAGCCAGAGGCCTCCTGACAAACTCAGCGCAAAGTCGCAAGCTCTTAGCAAATACCAAGCAACATGCCTACATGGGAGGGCAGTACCAGTCGGCGAGGACAAATATCAATCGCCCACATGCGGTACAGGTCTTCAAAGCCGCATTTCTCTCTTTTGACAAGCTACCGCGAATGGCAACGTCGACTGCCAACTCCAGGTTGTGTTGCGCTTTCGGTTCCTGCAAGGCCCATTTGCTCATTGAAGTCGGTTTGACTGCCGAGCATCCCCGAGCCTGCGCAGGGTCAAGGCCATCCACGCTGATGACTCTTGCTCGAGGAGGTCGTAACTCACCTCTAAGACACCACGAAAAACATCAACTTGCGGCCTTGCGGTCCTCACTGACAGCGCGACTCAGGCTGCGGAGCGGCCTCCCGTGGACTGGGCTCGCCATGCAATTCCTGCGGACGGCTTCAGAAGCTATGAACAATTCCCTTCCGTTGAGCATTCTGTGCGGTGCCAGTGAGAAACGAAGACATGTGAACACCTCGACAACTTGCTCTACGTAGACGGCTGGCCCTTTTGCCTTTGCGTCTTCTGTTACAAAACAGTCCAGGAACAAACATTATTTCGGTCCTCTTGCCTTTCTCCGTCTGGAGCTTGCAGGAACCAGGAACGGACCCCAAAATCTGTAATCCGACAACACAAAACTGATCGTTGTGCATGTACGTAGATCTGCTGAAGCCTATGTTTTCAGGTCGAGGTGTCATTGTGTTCATGTTTCCGCTGCATCAACATCATGTGTTGTCAAGTAAGCTCATGACTCAGAGCTGGCTGTCCTGTCCGATTCCTTCAGGATTCCCATCAATCTGGCTGATCTGGCTGACTTTCTCTTGTTTTCCGATTTTCAAACGGAATGTCTCCCTGTCGAGCCATGCTCGCGGCTCGCGGGGCTCAACATCCTCGAATGCAGCATCTAAGTCAGGTCATACTCGGCAATTCCACGCGCAGCCCCGTTTCACGAAGAGCGCTTTGCTGAATCTTAATGCTTGGGGCCCGTTGGCCCCCCATCGTGGAGCGGACGTTGCATTCCTTCTTGATGATGGCTCAAATCCGGCCCACTACACGTGGTATCCAGTGGACTTGTAGGACTTCGACATGATGGGACATGGATGGCACAGTGATTATTCGCACAGCACGGTTCGCTTGATTCTAGAGGGAACCACCCGTACTGAAAGAGGAAGCGAAGCTTTGACTGCTACAATGTTCCAGATCCGGTCGCGAGGAGGGGTAGCAAGTTAGTGTCCATTTCCTGCATGCTCTCTTAAACAGGAGGCTTGCACTTCAGCATCGTGCCCGTTTCCTTTGCAGGAACATGGCGGCACCGTCTAGCGTTTCCAGAATCCCCTTGATCTTGGCATCAAACTCATGGAAGTTCTATACACCGCACTGCTGTTTATGCTATTTCGCTAGCTGCCAAGTCGACCTCTGATTTGGTTTGTGAGGGCACACACGAGATTCACACGCACATTAGCTGATAAAACCTGCGTTTCCCCTCGCACGCAGCTGCAGCTTTGGCCATCATTCGCAGCCAGTAACTCTCAAACCAAAACAGCAACTAAGCAGACGGCGAGTCTGTGATTCTCTTCATGGGACTTGCCGGGTCAAATTGGCTCGGAGCTGGCCAAAACTCTCCGAACATCAGCAGCACGTCCAGCTAGTTTGGAGCAAGATCTTGCGGGTGATCCACGGGGCTGAAACTTTAAAAGCGGTGATATTGAATTTAGATCCAATTCTGATCCGTTCAAACTTGTCACAGACACGGAATTCCCGAAGCTGGCCGACACGAGAACGGTATCCATTCTGGAATCCCAGCCTCCAGTACCCAAGCCTCTGAAGTCGAAAGTGGATGCTGGGATTTTGTGCGCCTAAACCCCAAGCATGGTATCATAGCATCCTTACGTTCCTCTCCCGAGAGATGAGCATTCTATGGCTCTATGGATATGTGCAGATGACGAACACGGCCAGTACGCTCGAAACCCTAAACCCTAAACCCCTGAAAAGTCCCACCACCCGCGAATCTAAAAGCAAGAAGGCACTGCGAAGCAGAGGCCTGCTTCTTGGTGACCTCGATCTTGTCTCCATCCCAAACCGTGGCACCTTTCGCGAGGGAACTGCTTCGGCGTACCGCGACACCACGAATGCCGCTACCTTCGCCTCTGCAAAGGACACGAACAGCTGGAGGCCCGCGACTGGCAAGCGCAAGCGGCTGCAAGTCGAAAGTCGAATGTGGGCTGAGGGCTGCAAAAACTGCACCAAGCTGGTGCACACGAGGTGGTAGAGCGGCAGGCTCGGAATCCGCAGAGGCGAAGGCACCTATGGACAAAAGGCGGATATGGGGAAACGCCGTACGTACGGCACCTCTGAGGGCTCTGATGCGCGCTTGGCCTGCTTCCATGGCAGGGAGGGATCAGGCAAGAAGCGGACCTGCAAGCTGCCTTGCCTCGAAGGCCCAGCTCTCTCTGACACCGAGAAGCAAAACGTGCAAGCGCCGTGCCACAAGCTGTATTCAGCCGCTAGATGGTGTCGCGCACGCGGAGGTGATGCGCTGACCTCGGAAGGAACGCATCGAAAGGAGAAGGATCGAAAGGAAAGCCTCAGCATGCCTCAGCCAGTAGCTTGGCTCCAAGAAGCAGCAGAGAGGAGCGCAGTCAGCAAGGACAAGCAAGCCTAAGAAGGTCCCACATGTGCTGCCACTGCAGATTGTTTCCTGTGCACACTGCTACAACAATCTCAGAGCTTTGCGGCAGCACTCAAAAACCCAGTCACGACAGCAGTGGCCTCGCAGTAACACTGCTTGCAAATATGCTAGCTGCAACCCTTGCCATCTATCGCACCTGCAGCTGCATCTCGCATCGATGCCCATTGCTTGCCGCATATTCTCTTGTTAAACACAGCAGTTAAAGCTGGAGAGTGAATCTCGTGCCATCTTGCTGTCCCATTGTGGACTGCAAGTACTTGGGCATCGGTGTCTGTCTTCCAGCTCAGACTCGGAAACGGCTAGCGCACTGACTGTGCTTGAGACATGCAACACGAAGGCGTGCTGCCGACCGCCAATAAGCAAGATCTGCCTTCCAGTGCTCATTCTGGCAGTCTCGGCTGCAATACATCTCGACCTCAATCCAGTCAGAGAATACCACTTCGACACCCTCGCATTGGTCAGCATGATGTGAGCTGTAGTCGCGACTGTGTGCCAGTGCCCAACCAAAACGGATGTTCACAACTTTTTGAAGCAGCCAAAGCCGCGCAGACATCGATGATTTACCGCTTGGCCTGCAACAGCGAACCACAGCGTCTACTCACCCCCTCCCCGGATAAAAACTCTGCCTCCACGTCCATCTTATCACTGCTGGTGTCGCACAGAAGCGGCTGGCCCTCCTTCGCGAAACGCGCCCTCGATGGCAGATGCTGGCAGTGCCGCTACCTTCGCCTCGCTACGGGTTGGGGTTCTCGGAGCTCCTTGGAAGCGGTCGCTTTGGACATGCCCAAGAAGCCTTGGAAGCAACAGTGGCAAAAACGCTTTCGGAGACGCAAGTTCGCCCGGCAGGAGACTTTTGTAGAAAAGCGTGGCAAAGACCAGGACGATACCGGCCAGCTGCCACCAAGTCATTGTGTGCGCATAAGTTATGTAGGACCTTCGATCAACTTGGACAAAACTAAACTGTCAGCAATTGCGGCAGCAATATGCCAAAACGGAAACGATACATACATACATACATACATACATACTTACATACATACATACATATGCTCACCCCCCGGGCGACAGACCAAGGCGAAGAAAAAGTAAACGTGGCTAAATTCAAACACGCTTAAGGGGAGTGTGCTTTCATCGGGTTGAAAATTTCAATTTATATCTCGAGCCTGTAGTTGTGTCAATAGTTTATTCAATTTTGGCTGGTTTCAGACCCGCAGCTTTGTACCATTAGAAAAATCGCACTTAACCACAGTGGAACATAATTCAACTATCCATCCTTATGCGTTGATGATGATTGCCAAACAATCTTTGATGAACTTCTCCCTTTCGTCCTGTACAGACATAGGTAACAAGGTTTGCATGAAGACGTTACTATGGGAAGACCAACTCACTGATTGCTTAGTCTGGTTATTTCAACGGGCAACTTTCCTAACTTCCTACGATTGAAAACTTCGCTATACGAAAATTCGAACTGATCGAAAATTGCTAAGTCACGCCTGTCGTTTTACAGCAGCACTCCGAGAAAACCAACAAACCCAATATCTCTCTCGAAAGCATAAAGCAAGTCCACGCTCGGGGCCGCCTGTCAGCAACTCGCCATTCGTCGGAGAACACCTATGCAATAAGAAGCCAAACAGTTAAGACAGTTAAGAGCAACCAACAACAACCACCTTGTGGGTGCAGACAGAAGAAAACGGGAGTAGACTCATAAAACTGAGCAAATGCGGACGAGTATTTGCCCGCCTGATGAGGCTTACAACTTGTGGAAGGGATTCCCTCCCGACGCACTGCAGGATTCGTGATCGCTCATCGTTGCAGCAGAAAGGAGCAAAGCCTTGTTGAAAGTGGTCGTGGTCTGCCGGCCCGCCGCTGGCGGCTCAACCCTCTGTGGGCACTAATAGCTCGGATTGCCTTGCAAACAGCAGTCGACAGCTACATCCAGCTGGAGCCACTTCGATGGCAATTGGAGACAATGGAAACTCCCGCAAACAAGAACAAAAGTAACCAAACAAGATATGGTCTTCCAGAATTGTAAAGCAGCCACGCCGTAAGCTCCAAGTTGGAGAAACCCATTTTGGCAGTGGAGCATGGTGGCCAAAAAGGCAACCTGCATGCAGCCCAAGCAGTTCTTATCATGGTCATTTGGTGGCCCTGCAGGTTGGAGATGCTTTTCAAAAGCAGCCAAGGGTATATCGTCTGGAGACGCGCAAATGATGTGTAAATCGTCGACATACGCGCTTGGCATTCTGGTAGGCGCGCCCTAAAACTCCAGTGAATGAGAAAACATGCATAGCTTGGGTACTGCCCCCATACAGTAACAGTCTATAATACGGCTACTATTAACCTACTAGTAAGGTCCTAATAGAGCTATATTATGAATATTATCCAACTGTTACTGAGTGGGGGCAGTACCCAATGCATAGCAAAGGAGCAGCTGGCATAGCGTGAGGTAGTCCCCCACAAGGTAGAGGTTGGCAATCTGGTGAAGGATGATGTCAATCATGGTTCTATTTCTCAGTCGCGCAGAGCAAGTCCACAAGTGAGACTACTCGTCAGCAGCTCTTTCATCTGTTCAACATGAAACCTTCAACCGACGACAAAAAGACCCACAAAAGCAGCAAAGATCCGCAGAGAACGCCGGCACTACATTGATATTTGTGCATCACTGTTGGTCCTGATTCGTGTGGCTTCAAACCCCCAGCCTGAAACCAAAAACCAAAAATAACCGAAGATCCAGGGACAATACCGGAACTGTTTTTTTTTTCGTTGCTTTTTTGGTTTAAGTGTTCCCATTACTATGGAGAGTTGGCACTGTGTAAGATGTGTACGAAGATACTGTGAAACCAAACCCAAAAAAACCCAACAAATACAAAAAGCCGAACAGTTCTCGCAGTCTCTCCGGATCTTTGTTTGTCCTCTTGGTCTCCTCCTTCGTCTTTGGTGTTGCGTGCCTGCGATCTTGCAGGAAATCTCCATACCCAAGCCCTAAACCTTAAACCCTATACCAAAGTATCGATACAGTTCTGAGGGATTCAACTATTGGTTTATGTCAGTTTGCTCTACAGGTTTTTGAAAACAGCAGTTCATTGAATACTGTGGTACCAGTAGCTCTTTCAGAACAAATGATTTCGTTCAGTTCCTGTGTTTGCACATACCCATATGTATGTGCAACCGGGGTTACTAAGCCTGACACATGAGTAACAACTGCAACAGACATCGCAGAAGCGTCAAACACGCATATAGTTTGAATAAACCATGTCGTTGTCCTAGTAATTTGATTCTTGTGTGATTCCTAGTCGTTTCAAGTCGGTTCTATATCAAGGTGATTTTATATCGAGGTGAGTGTTTGTTATGTTTAACCAGCTGTCGCTTTTACACAGAAACACTTTTATTCAGCTTCCACTTTTTTACGCACCGTCGTGTCCAATGCTGTTCGTTTGTTTGGCAGTCCCAACTCTTACCATTAACTTAACATTGGTCCATCTTCATTACTTCATACAGTCGTTTATGCAACAACAAGCCGCATTGTTGCCAGATACGTGCCGGTATGACTGTACTTTCAACACCATTACGATAGTCTCTTAAGTGTATTTGTCACAAAAGCAGCAGATTTCGGCAATAGCAGCTATTCACAGCAATTCGCGCCCTATAGCTGTACGTATCGGTATGTGTACTGGACCTACGAGCTCCCAATCCCCACTTCCTTTCTCAGTCATAACTAAATTGAATACATTATGCTATGCACGAATTATCGTATCACGTGTAGTCAGTGTAGTGTTAACATTACATTCACCACTGTTACTGTTACCATTACCAATATCCCTGTTACTCTGGTTAAAGTTGCCGTTTTGAGTCTTCGGCATTTCTAACCCAGTGAACACTCAGGACCTCATTTCTTGTTTGTTCCTAAATACATTTACCTGGGTAAATCACTCCTGCGCGACTAGCTCTGGGTAATCGATGCATTGCTCAACGATTGGTATTTACATTATTTCAGGCCACCCAAGCATTGTCAGGTACATGTATCAATTTTTGAGTCCTATGTTTTTTCGCAGTCTGGTTAGTATGTAACTACCAACTCTCAGTCTTTGAATATTCCAATTGTGCTTTACTAGAATGATGGACCCGTCCGGTAATGCATCGAAGCTGGAGGATCGATGTTGTTGAACATCAAAAATTACTAGATATGTGGCTGCTGGTTAAAGTTTGTATTCAGCAGGTTGGTTCTTGATATCGTGTCCCTATACGCAAAAACCTTTACATGCTTGTTCTGAGTTTAGTTTAACTGAAGTTTGTGCATGAGCTGCAGTAAGTCAAGTCCATTGCTTTCGTTGGTCCAACGAGGTGTTGTCTTTTGTGTAGAATTGTTGTAAACATGTTACACCTAGCAGCCTAGCACATGATAACCATTTTCCGTTCATGCATGCTGCAACTGTGTTGTGGATTGCTGTTATTGTGCTGACCAGAGCTCTGTACCGTTACGTGAAAACACAACAATTAGAGACAAGCAAGTTGCTGAACCATGTCAGTTCCGTGCAAGCACAGGAAGCTCCTGTCAAGCAGCGCCGTAAATCTGCCAGGATATTCGGTCTGGGTGTAGGAGGGGGAGCGACCGTGGCGAAATAGACTACCGCCTCTGGGCAGTTTCAGGTAGTCTATTTGGTTCTTGCTTGTCTGTGGGAATGGGAGAGACGTGGCGAAAAGGAGAGGCACGGTGGCGAAATAGACCAGCAGTTTTGGGCAGTTTCTGGTGGACGAAAAAGGCCAGAATCGCCGGTGGGAGCGGGGTTTTACAGGGGTGGCCTGTCATGGAGGGGGGGTGACCAACATATATATATATATATGCTACCCCCCCCTTAAAACCCGCAGAACCCTTGTAATCTAGATGCGGAGCCCTGTGACAATCGATATCAGTATTCACAAAGCTAGGGAATGGTAACCTCGACTATGTAGACATTATCTACAATCTCGGTGCGTCTTATCGGACTTGTAAAAAACAGGGTCCAGTTTTTATATTTATACTTATCGTGACACTGTGTTGTATGTGATGATGTACCTCTGCTCTCCTGCTGCGTGTTACTTTCAGAGCCCATACTGCTGCANATATTTATACTTATCGTGACACTGTGTTGTATGTGATGATGTACCTCTGCTCTCCTGCTGCGTGTTACTTTCAGAGCCCATACTGCTGCATGTAAAAATCTGCTTGGGTAGACGCTCACGGAACATACATGCAAGTTTGCGTTCTTTTGCAACACGAGAAGCAGTCGTGTACGAATGCATGTCGTGTGTGTGAAAACTCAGGGGTTTATATGAAGGAAGTGCAGAATCTAGGATCTAGGAAATCCCTGAACAAATCGAAGCTTGTTTAGTGTTACAAACAGAACGGAATACCTTATAGAATACACCCTATACATACCCTGTAGAATATCTTCTACAATACCTTGTGGAAAAACCAATAGAATACCCTTTAGAATACTTTTTTGGATACGTTGTACATATCCACTCTTACACCGTATATATGTGTGTATATCACCTTATGGAACACCATTTGGACTACCCTGTAAAAATACGTAAAAGACCACCTACATGATACACCCCGCATGACTTGTATTACATTACCCAATGGACACCATGTACAATACACTATATAGAACACCTCATAGGATAACCTTTAGAATAACTCCTCTATATACCTTATAAACTNATTACCCAATGGACACCATGTACAATACACTATATAGAACACCTCATAGGATAACCTTTAGAATAACTCCTCTATATACCTTATAAACTTTCATTCGGAATACCCTAATATAGAATACCTTGATGCCTTATTGAATACCCTATAGCCTCTCGAATATCCCATAGTATACTTTCAAGAATACCCCGTATATATACCCTATAGAATACCTTAAACAATAACTTATGGAACACCCTGTAGAATACCACATAGAATACCGTACGAAATACCTAATGGAATGCATAATCCCCTCTATATTCATCGCATGCCTTATTGAAGACCATCTGGAATACTCTATAGAATACATTAGAGAAACCCGCTACGGTCCTATATATGGTAGCCCCTGTATACCGTATATATGCCTTTACATTATATAATATCCTATAGATACCCCTTCAAACAAAGGATATACAAAAGGACAATCCTGACGAACCCAAGATCTGAGAATCTCCCCATGAAACTGTAGCTTGTTGGCTAAGGGATTTATCAGGAATCGAAGAGAGTAGCCTATAGAATCCCTTATAATCCGTTTACAAACCTTAGAAATTTTCATATAAATTAACCTAGGTAATACATTCTAGAATACCCCCTATATACCGTCTACGCACCTTATTGAATACCCTATAGCCTCTAGATTACCTTATAGAATACTTTCTGCAGTTATGCCCTAGAGAATCCCTTATACAACCCCTTATGGAATACCCTATAGAATGCCCCAAGAAATACGTTACACAATACGGTCTTTATAAGCCTTATAGAAAACCAGCTGCAATTCCCTTTCAACTACCTCATAGAATACCCCCTGTGTCCGATACCATCTGTATACCCCATAGAAAACCTTGAAGACAATCCTACAAAATACCTTGGGAATGCACCATAGAATGCCTTGTAGAATATTTTGTAGATATTAAGGATTACCAAGGGGGGACAATTAGGAGAATAATACTTTGTATAATACCTGCTATATGTCCAGTATGTACCTCTTTTTTACCATCCGGAACACCCTATAGTATTGAGTACCCTCCAGCATACGTTGCAGACAAACGATGTATATAGGGAGAATCAGGAAGAACCCAAAATTTGGAAATTCACCAGTTGAATTGTAGCTTTTTGAATAAGGGACTTTTGGACTTTTTTGAAGGAGATCCGGAATCTAGGATCTAAGAAGTCCTCTGATAAATCGATGCTTATTTAGCACGGGGTAGTCAGCGTTCTATTTATAGAAATCAGGCACGAGGGGATCGGAGGATTCCTGCTATAATCCGAAATAGTTTTAGTAAAAGAACTAACCATGTAAAGCAATTCAGGAGCCCGTGATGTAAGAACTCTCTAAATATTTCGAAGCTTCTTTCCTACGGGATTACATAAAAGAAATTAGGAACCCAGGATTTGAGGATACCTATGGTGCATTGAAGCTTCGTTAATAGGAGATGTAAAGTTTAGCTGCTAACTATACACGACATATTTTACTATGGTCTACAGTATGTATTATTTTATTTGACCTTGGTAGTTTTCTAAATTCCTTACATGTTTTCCACGCGATACCAAGTTCCCTAAATTTCCTAAATTCCCCACTCCCCGCCCCCCTGTCTTGAGTTACGGTTAGCATTAGTTCCCTACATTCCCCAATCTCAGCCCCCCATGTCCAGCCTTTAAGGACTTCCTTGATTTCTTAAATTCTGATCCTTGCCCCCATATATTGGGTTTAACGGATTCTTTAGTTCCCGAAATTCCGTCCTCATGAATGCGAACACCTGAATCCTAACCATGAGGGTCGGAGATAGGGATTTTAAGGATTTCACTAAATCCAGTACATAGGGCTAGGGGTTAGCAAATTTAGAGAATTTAAGGATGATGCAGGGGACTTCCTAAATCCAGTACATAGGGCTAGGGGTTATGGAATTTATTAGTCTAGAAAGCTTTTTATAATAATTCCAAAATTCCTGATTGTAGAATCTGGAATACATAATCAGGAATTTTGGTAATCTCGAAGAACTGGAATTCTGGAAATATTAGCCCCCGCAAATCTGGAATTCTAGAATTATTAGCCGCGGCAAATCAGGAGGTAAATAATTCCAGAATTCCAGAATTCCAGATTTGCGAGAGCTAATAATTCCAGAATTCCAAATTTCTGGCATTATTCCAGATTGGAAAATCTGGAATTTTGGAATTCTGGAAATCTGGAATTCTGGAAATCTGGATTCTGGAATTCTGGAAATCTGGAATTCTGGTGGAGTTAGTTCGCCTCCGCAAATCTGGAATTCTGGAAATCTGGAATTCTGGTGGAGTTAGCCTGCGCAAATCTGGAATTCTGGAAATCTGGAATTCTGGAAGAGTTAGCCTCCGCTAATCTGGAATAATTTACTTTTGCCATTGTGGAAATGTGGAAAAATAGTGTTGCGATATCAACGCATACCCTCTGGAGTCAGTGGAACAGCGGATTACAGCATCAAAGCATTTCGTGTCGCGAAAGCATACGTACTGCCAACAGTGGAACAACAGATTACTCGAGCATNAAGCATTTCGTGTCGCGAAAGCATACGTACTGCCAACAGTGGAACAACAGATTACTCGAGCATCAGAGTATTCCGCGTCGCGAGTCCTCGAACTCCAGACCCTGAGCTGCAGCTTTTTTTCCGTCGAAGATGAGGCTCCTTGTAATTACCATGAGGGCGTGAGTTTTGGGAGGGGGGTACCATATATATATATATGAAAGAGAGGCCCCTTTAGGGTCTATTTGACGCTCTATTTATTGTATTACAAATACAGAGGCTTGAAATAATTGAAACAATTACAATAATTGAAATCCAGAAACCCTGATTTCAATTAATTCAATTTTTTGAGCCACCAAATTTTTTGAAATAACTGAAGTAATTGAAATCCTTAGTTCAAATACACAAAAGGAAGAAACCCCCACTGTTTCAATAATTGAAGTGTTTGAAATAATTGAAACGGTTGAAATAATTGAAATCAGCATGATTTCAACTGTCTCAATCAATTCAATTATTTTTGGTCGCCAAATGCTTGAAATAATTAAAATAAGTGAACTAGGCCCCATTTCAGTTATTTAATTTATGTGAATAATTTCAATTATTACAAAGATCGGGAAATCCCCTAACCTTAACAAATAAAGCCCCGATTTCAAGTATTTCAATTATTTCAATTGTTTGAGCCACCAAATTTTTTTGAAATAATTGAAACCCTTAGTTCAAACACACAAAAGGAAGAAACCCCCACCATTTCAATAATTGAAATATTTGAAACAATTGAAACAATTGAAATCAGCACGACTTCAATTATTTCAGTTATTTGGGTCGCCAAATTTTTGAAGCAATTGAAATAATTGAAATCAACCCGATTTAATTTATTTGAAGTATTTTAAATATTTCAATTATTGAAATGATCACTTAGTTCTAATACACAAAAGGAAGAAACCCCCACCATTTCAATAATTGAAACACTGGAGTGATTGAAACTTTTGAATAATTGAAACCAGCACGATTTTCAATCATTTCAACTATTTGGGTCGCGAAATGTAGAAATATTAGAAATCACCCCGGTTTCAATTATTTCATTTATTTGAACTGTTTCAACTGTTTCAATTATTAAAAGGATCGGGAAATTCCCTAACCTTAACAACTAAAGCCCCGATTTCAAGTGTTTCAATTATTTCAATTGTTTGAGCCACCGAACTTTTGAAATAATTGAAATCCTTAGTTCAAATCCAAAGAAGGAAGAAACCCCCACCATTTCAATAATTGAAATGATTGAAATAATTGAACTAATTGAAATCAGCACGATTTCAATTGTTTCAATTATTTCTATTGTTTGGGTCGCCAAATTTTTGAAATAATTGAAACACTTGAACTAGGCCCCATTTTAATTATTATAGTTATTTGAATTTCAAACGTTTCAATTATTGAAATGATCGGGAAATCCCTTAACAAAGAAAGCCCCGATTTCAATTATTTCAATTGTTTGAGCCATCAAATTTTTTGAAATAATTGAAACCCTTACTTCAAATACACAAAAGCAAGAAACCCCACCAATTCAATAATTGAAATTCTTTTTAAGGTTTTCAAACCCTTTACATGATTGAATTCAGCACGATTTCGAATATTTCAATTATTTTTGGTCAACAAATTTTTGAAATAATTGAAATGACTGAACTAGGCCCCATGTCAGTTATTCAATTTATTTGAATTATTTCAATAATTACAAAGATCGGGAAATCCCCTAACCTTAACAACTAAAGCCCCGATTTCAAGTGTTTCAATTGTTTCAATTGTTTGAGCCACCAAATTTTTTGAAATAATTGAAATAGTTGAAATCCTTAATTCAAACAGGCAAAAGGAAGAAACACCCACCATTTCAATAGTTGAAATATTTGAAATACTTGAAACAATTGAAAAATTGAGATAATGGATATTAGCACGATTTCAATTATTTCAATTATTTTGGTCGCCAAATTTTTGGTTTGAGAGCAATAATTGAAATCAACCCGATTTCAATTGTTTGAATTGAATTAATTGAATTATTTCAATTATTACAAAGGTCGGGAAATCCCTAACCTTAACAACTAAAGCCCCGATTTCAAACATTTCAATTATTTCAATTGTTTGAGCCACCAAATTTTGAAATAATCGAAACTATTGAATTATGCTCCATTTCAGTTATTTCAATTGTTTGCATTATTTCAATTATTTCAATTATTGGGTTTCTATTTTTTCCCCTCGCCCTTTCCTTCCTCCTCCCCGGCCCTCCCCCAACCCTCCCCACACCCTATACCTACATGGGTGGTTGTCAAAATTATGGTCCCTTCTTGGGAACCCTAAATATTAGGTGCCGTATTATAATAAGGACCCCAAAAGGGACCATAATTTTGACAANCCCCCCCTCCCCCCCTCTCCTCTTTAGGCCACCCATCCCCTCCTCCTCCGCCGAAGAATCAGCTGGCGAAATTTGCTGCGATTGGCTGTTTCTTGAACTAATTTGAAGTCAAACGCAGCAAATTTTGCTCCAAAATCGGTTGGCAAAATTTGCTGCGATTGGCTGTGTCTTGATTTCAACATAACCACTCACAAATCAATCGCAGCAAATCTTGCCCAAGAATCGGTTGGCAAAATTTGCTGCGATTGGCTGTTTCTTGATTTCAGAATAGCCACTAACACATCAATCGCAGCAAATTTTGCTCAAGAATCGGTTGGCAAAATTTGCTGCGATTGGCTGTGTCTTGATTTCAAACTAACCACTCACAAACGGTCGGCAAAACTTGCTGTGATTGGCTGTGTCTTGATTTCAATTTATTTCAAAACACCCACTCACAAATCAATCGCAGCAAATCTTGCCCAAGAATTGATTGGCAAAATTTGCTGCGATTGGCTTTTCCTTGATTTCAACATAGCCACTACCAAATCAATCGCTGCAAGCTTTGCCCAAGAATCGGTTGGCAAAATTTGCTGCGATTGGCTGTGTCTTGATTTCAACACAACCACTCACAAATCAATCGCAGCAAATTTTGCCCCAGAATCGGCTGGCAAAGTTTGCTGCGATTGGCTGTTTCCTGATTTTACTATAACCACAAACAAGTCAATCGCCGCAAATGTTGCCCAATAATCGGGTGGCAAAATTTGCCGCGAAGGGCTACTACTAATCTTATGGGTTGCAGTTGATGCTGCTGTTGTTGTTATTGTTATTGTTATTGTTATTGTTATTGTTATTGTTAGTGTTAGTGTTAGTGTTAGTGCTAGTGTTAGTGTTAGTGTTAGTGTTAGTGTTAGTGTTAGTGTTCGTGTTCGTGTTCGTGTTCGTGTTCGTGTTCGTGTTAGAGTTAGAGTTAGTGTTAGTGTTAGTGTTAGTGTTAGTGTTACTGTTACTGTTACTGTTACTGTTACTGTTACTGTTGTTTGGTTGCTGCTGTGGTGAATGAAAGGCAAAGTCCAATGAGGGGGGCACTGCTTGGAGTTCACGACTCTATCTTCTTCGTCATCATACCCCTTCCCCTTCATTCAGTCATTATGTTCTACCTCCCCGTCCTCTCTCCCAAGAACAGCTAACCTCACCATCTTTAGGCTTTCTCGTGTCATCTTCATCGTTAACATCTTCACTGCTCCATCATATGACTCTGTGATTGCTGTTGTTCTTGTTGGTCATCTTGGTGTTGATGTTGTTGAAAAGTGGAGTCCGAGTCACACTAGAACACAGACTACAAGCACAGCTAAGGAGGTACTGCTCGCGATTGACAGTTTCAAAAGCATGAACACCAAAAAAGAACAAGGGAACACTGCTTTCGACTGAAGAGGTGAAAAGGATCGTCACCAGAAGCTCCAACACTCAATTTGTCTCGTCCCATTGTCATCATCAACATCTTCATTACCTCCATCAGCCGACTGACACGAAAACATAAAATGCTCAAACAGATACGGACGACACTGCCTGCGACGGAGCATGCCCCATCCCCTGACAATGTTCGAACCAGCTCATCTCGTACTCGTCTCTACCATATCCATCATATGTTTCTGCGGTTGTTGCTGTTGTTGTTGGTGGTGTGTTGTTGGTGTTGTTGACCCCCGGGCTTACAAATGGGCTGGGGGTTTAGGGTTGCTGTTATGCAATAGCAAGTAGACTACAAGAGCAGATGAGGGGGACACTGCTTGCGACTGACGGTTTCAAGAGCATGAACACCAGAAGAGAGGAGGGGGACACTGTTTGTGATTGAAGGTTGCCAGAGGCTCATCGCTGGTAAAGGTGAGGGGGAGGGAGACAAAGTTTGCGATGACTCGTTTAGGGCCTGGCTGGATTGTGATTGGTTGTAATACAGCTTTAGTCCTGGTAATGGTCCGTTTGGGGTCATGGCTGGATTAGTGCTGGAAATGCTTCGCTTACTGTCCTGGCTGCATTGTGCTGAGTTGTAGTACAACTGTAGTACTGGAACTGCCTCGTTTGGAGCCCTGGCTAGATTGTGCTGGGTTGAAGTACAACTTTAGTATTGGAAACGTATCGTTTGGGGTCATGGCTGGATGGTGCTGGGTTGTAATACAACATAGTACAACTTTAATACTGGAAATGTCTGGTTTTAGGTTCTGGCTGGGTTATGCTGGAGTGTAGTATAACCATTGTACAACTTTAATATGGAAACGCCTCGTCTAGCAATGCCATCGGCTTTCAAATATAAACAGTTGTGGATCAATATGTCGAGTGTAAACGTGATGTCATGTATGGAGGTGGACGATGTTTGCTGATTATGAACTAAATGCTATACCTGAGTTAGACCGAAACTTTTTGGGTTTCGGCTTGTGTGATAAAGAGTATGGCTATGTATTATTTAGCAGTATTGGAAGTATAAAAGCTAAATAGATCCTCAAGGTATCGGGCTCATATAATATATAATGCAACATAACATAACATAACATAACATAACATAATATAATATAATATAATATATAATAATATATATAATATAATATAATATAATATAAAATNNNNCCCCCCGAAGATCTACGCTTTCGTGTTTCTTGGGGCATGAAGCGCACGAAACACTGTAATGCGCAAAAAAAATTCCAAAATTTCTAAGCTCAGAATTCACGAAACGCTGCAATTCTCAAAAAATTCCAAAACTTCCAAAATTCTAGCATCTACGGCCAGGCCAGGGGCAGATTCCTTTTATAATTTGTTCAGCATTACAGCGTTTCGTGAGTTAAGGGGCTGTGACAGGTTGCTTTTCTTGAGCATTACAGTGTTTTGTGAAGTTTAAGCCACGAAACACTGCTATGCCCAAGCTTTGTGAACTTTGAAGCTCCGAAAAGTTGATACTTTTTGAGCATTACAGTGTTTTGTGAAGTTCAGGCCACGAAACACTGTAATGCTCAAAAACATCAACTTTTGCCAGCCCTGAAACTCACGAAACACTGTAGTGCTCAAAAATTCCAGAATTTTAAGGAATCTGCCATCGGCCTGGCCATAGATGTCAGATTTTTGAAGTTTTGGGAATTTTTGAGCATTACAGTGTTTCGTGAGCTCCAGCCCACGAAACGCTGCTACTCTCAAGTTTTTGTGAGCTTTCAGGCTGCGAAAAGTTTGGTTTTTGAGCATTACAGTGTTTTGTGAGTTCAGGCCACGAAACACTGTAATGCTCGAAAAACGTCAACTTTTCCCAGCCCCGAAACTCACGAAACGCTGTAATGCTCAACAAATTCTAAATTTTAAAGGGATCTGCCCCTGGCCTGGCCGTAGATGCTAGAATTTTGGAAATTTTGGCATTTTTTGAGAATTGCAGCGCTTCGTGAGTTCTGAGCTTGGAAATTTTGGAGTTTTTTGAGCACCACAGTGTTTCGTGATGTCCAGGACCGGGTATGCTGCATCACGAGAGAACAGTGAGCTTCAAGGACTAGAATTGTTATTTTATGTGTTTTCTGGACCAGCAAAGGTTTTCATTACTTTTGCTTGATAAGTATGAGCAAGGCCCACCTTAGTCGCTACATGTTCTATTTCATGTATGTTTTAGGAGGCTGGTAGATCTATGGCACCAGCAGCACTGGCTCTACTAATTGAGCTTGAGCTTTCTCGAAAATGGTTTTGGCCCTTCTTCGGCAAGCTGCACAGCATAAAGATCCAACACTGTACGAACGAATGCGGCTGAAGTGCTAGAGCAGCGCAAGCCTATCTAGAACTTATTTCATTTCATATTGAAGACTGTAGGAAACTGTTTGCATTTTGCTACCATCAGAAACAATGGAGACTTCCTGTGCTGTTTCCTATGAGACAGGAGTTTCATTCAGTTAACTCTTATTGATGCTGTCTTATACCTTGGAGAAGATACCGATCGCTATGTCCATGGCTGTTTCTCTGATAGCTGTCATAGAGCGTAACGCAAAAACAGTAGCTCTCTTCAATCTTCAAGATACACTCCCTAGATGTGATCAGCAAACAAAGAAAACCTTGTTTACTGGTATCTTTTATTAAACGGGCAACAGGCGTGAGACTTTTATAGGGGTTTTATTGAAGCCACCTGCCTCATATCCTGACAAAGCGATACCGGTCCTTCTGTTTATGACTATGGCTTAGACGCTGTCATAGTTCGTATCACAACATGAAAAGGAGCTCTCTTCAGTCTTCAAAAAATAAAGGTCCCATCGTTTTTTTGCTTCTGGAACAGCAGGAGTTTTATTTCTCCTGCTTGATAGGTATGAGGATGGCCCAAATTAATCTTCGTTTACTTCGTCTTGCATCCTCAAAAATAGATAGCGATTGCTATGCACATGACTGCTTTTGATATCTGTCATAAATCGTGTCACAATATACAGAAGAGTTTTCTTCCATGAAGTGCCATCTTACTCTGTTTTACAAGGACTAGGAGCCCCTGCCTTCTGATTGATACGTCTCACTACAGCCAGTGGTAATTAGTCCTGCTTCATGTTTGGAAGGTTGCAAGAGCTCTCTTACTTCTTGCTGCCGAAGAGCCTTCTTGTGTCCCCCCCCTGCAGATGAAATTTTCAACTCCAGAGGAGCTTTCCCATTTCTTATGAGGCAAAGAACAGCTATTGGAGTAGGCCTTCAAAATACAAGCGCTCGTATCTTCGACTTTCTTCAGGTATAATGGAAAGGAGATGAAAGGGGCTCTGTGTGTCTGCTCATTCGTAAATCAACTGCTACAAGTATTAGGCCGCATCAGAATCGGACGCTTCACGAGCAGCGGGAACGAGATGGCCCACGCACACAGACTTCTTCGTAAGAGAGACTACAGCATTTTGATTATTAGAGGAATGTTGTTAAAAAACACAGCATAAAACACTTTGAAACGCAAAAAACACGAGGTTTTTTAAATACTACATGAACAAAAATAGCACGCCCTCCATCATTTCAGCTTAGCCGACACATAAACTATCATAAATCTGCGGGCGAGATTCGGCGCCAGATTTATACACGTATCAAACCCGCGACTTGTAGCAACACGGTTTGCATGCACATGGCGAAATGCACGATCCTATCGGTATTTACGGTGTTTTCGGCAAAAGTGAGTAGTGGACCAACGTAAAGAAGCAACCGGTGGAATCGTGTGGAAGAGGCGGGTATAGATCTTGGGGGGTGACCATATATATATATACACATGTTTATTTAAATATATCTATATATATATATATACATATATACCTTTGTTCTCTCTCTCATCTCCACTGCCAGTGCCAAATATGACAAACATCATGTGCTCGACATTCCGAGGCTATGAACTACGGCAATTCAATGCAGAAGCTTCCCAACTGAGCTCAAAACAAGGCGATGGACACCACCTGAGACAGCAGAACCGCCGCACACCGACAGGACTAGACAACCAGTATCCTTCCACCCATCCGGGCCTGGCGGATGTTCATGGTCAGCGCAAAGACCACAGCACCGAATTCGCGGATTTGTGAATAGATAAAGTATTGTGCCGCCACTGCCGACAAACTCAGGCAAGAAGCATCTCTGAGGAATGCCTCAGAACACGGGCAGCCAAGAACATCCACAAACCTTCACAATTGGCCTAAGGTTGTTCAGCAAAACGTCAGCTCACTGTGACACACACACAGCAACCATAAAACCGCAACAGACGGAATGACGGCAAAAGCGTGGCAAAGTTCAAACACACGCAACCACTGATAGCAGGTTCCTGTGGATTTCAATCATGGGCCCTCCGCGTGCATCTCGAAGGGCACTGGGGCTTCTGAATGCACGATCCAGCTGATGCCGGGAAATAACTGCAGTTTTCCGGTGCTCTGTCGCGCAGCTTTGCAAGGTCCGGATAAACTGCAACATTGTAACCAAGATCTCGCGTCGAAGAATGACAACCTTTCTTGCATGAACGCGTTTCTCTGCAAAGTCGTGTCGCGGTTAGATTGATAAGCAGGGAAACAATGTTTGGAACAGCTAGAGCAAGCATCCCTCTGAAGGATTTCACAGTCCGTCTTCGCCATCGTTGAGCTGCACCGGGTTTGATCCTGGACATTGTTCTTTGTACCGTTCAGGGTCCAGCTGTAGCCGTGGCTCTTCCTGGGCCATGGAAAGTCGAGGACACTTTCAAGTGATCATTTGCATTGCGTGTAACCTGTATGTCGTGTGAAAGCAAGCTTGGCAAAGGCGAAGTCAATCACTGGCTGATGCAAAGGTGGTCATGTCAGCATATCCTTTGCCCCGGCAAGAGGCAAGAACTCTTGATGAAAAATCTGTCTAAGCAGCATGTCTTTAACGTGCGACGCAATGACATGAAATAGCAAATATAGCAATAGGAGATTGGCTTGACATTGCCCAAATGCCCAAGGAATTTCTGGTCAGCAGCCATTTGCGATGACCATCGCTGCCACTCGCCACAGCACGTAAGAGATCCAAGAGCAACAGCAACAGTGTCAGCAGAGGTCTGTCTGAGCCGAAGCACCGCGTGCCGCGAGAAGCCCAGGGCAGGCAGCAATTCACCGGAAAGGACCTCTGGGTCGGGAGCTGTCCGACTCTCCACACCGCATGAAGCGCCGCATGTGCCGCATGAGTGCAGGGAAGCGCGGCGCCCCAGCGCCCTGAGGAGCTGAGGGCCAGCGCCAGCGCAGCAGCGGAAGTCGTGGAGGAGAGCAAATTCACGTACAAGATCTGGTTCCACTTGGAAGTCTCGTAATCCTTCAACACGCGGGTCCATGACCCCTCATGCCAATGGGACTCGCATACTCATACTCGTCACTCGCGTCTCCTTGAAGAGCTTCTCCTCCATGACAGAGGTCAAACCATCGAAGGTCAAGAATCCAGAAAGCAGAACCAGGCCAGCCAGAGTACTGGAGCCGGACCCCTCGGATGGCGAGACATTGAGGCACATCCACGACTGCTTTGCAAATAAACGTTCAGCCAAGACTCATCGCGTGCGGAACCGGGCCCATGCGGTCCAGAGATCAAGAATATTGTAATGCCACACGTTACAACAACTGCAAGGAGCCAGTCATTCAAGCTGTACCTCAGTTAACACGATACTTTCTGCAGATCGATAGCGTCTAGAGCATCAGCTCGCGTCGACGAGTCGCCGCTTGCCACTCACCACCACTCCCCATATCATTACCGGGATCGTCTTGAAAGACTTTCCCAGCATCCTCAGCCACGGAGCACGTAGAACAACCTCATAAACTCTCGCCATCCCCGTGCTGCCAGGCAGCTGGACAACGAAAGACACGTGCTTGAGGGCTTCATACTGGCAGGTGCTGGCAATCACGTTGCTCAGGGAAACGATCCTCGACGAGCATATGCAAAACGCACATCCGGTCCGCTGGTGCAGAAAAGTCTTAGCACATGCCCTCAGGGCCAAGATGCAAATAGAAACGCAGCGGAGCCTTGTTGGCAAGGCTCTCCTGCAAGCGTCAACGGCACAAGTCCGATCTCAATACAGTATGTGCCAATGTCCTTGTGCATGCTGGCCAGGACGGAGGCAAACACCACCGCCACCAATCGGTTGCACAAGACAAGGAAGACTGAGTGACGAAACCTCGATACACACCACACAGCTCTCAACTGAATCTCCAATCTCGATTTGCGTTTGCACCGCTGAACTCTTGACAGAAGGCATCTCGTCGTCATAGCTCACCGTCATAATTCGCTCCTGCATCGCCACAGCATCACTATCAGAATGGAAAACCGAAACATCAGAGTCACAGAGTCACAGAGCACGGAGCGCACAGCACGGAGCACACAGCACAGGCCACAGGCCACGGGTGCGGGTCCTGCAGGATGCCATACACGGCAAGCATTCCCACGATGCCACATCTGCAAGGCACATCCGCAAGGCTTCTTCGATGATTTACGAGCGAAATGAGCGAAACGGTCTACAGTGATCTGGGAAGAGGACCCATAGAAAGCCAGCATAAACACATCTCGGGTTGGAGAGATTGTGTTTCTCACCCACTTCCATTGCAGGCGCATCTGACGGGACGGAAGAAGCGAAAGCTACATTGAGCCAGATGTGCTGGAAAGAGACGTTGAAATCCAAGAAGATCTCCATGGCGGCATTCCCTCCGACATTTCTGCTCTCGGGTCCCGGGCCGCTATACTCCCCCGCCCCCAATGGTATCCCCCCCAGACCCGGCCCCGGCGCCCCGGCGCCCCGGCGACCCCTCCCAACATCCCCGCACAACCAGAACGAACCCACGCAATCCAGAGGGAGGACGATGGACGATGGACCACCTGTGGTCTTTGGTTGGCCGCGCCCAGCCTGCGGGGCGCAGTGTGTTCTACACAGGTATGGTTGCAGCCGCTTGTTAGTAGTAATGTCATCGTTACGTGCTCGTTACCGTACTAGAAAATTTGTTGCCCTTTCTCCTTGGAAATGGTGCCCCTGTCCCTGCTCGGATGCGGTTCTCCGCTCTGTGAAGAAGCAGCCAAACCAGGAAGACAGGGAAAGCAACAAGGCCAAACAAGAAGACTACCCACTTGACAGGCAAGGGGGTGGATACAGTACCATGGGGCGACGGGGGGCGGGGTGGTCAGCAGCCCTGTCTCATTTATGGGTCCCTGGAATCCTGTACAATCAACATGAGCTTCGGGCTTTGCATGTCGAGCACCTCGACTCTGCCTGTCACAACTTATTGCCCGCAGGCTGCACTCGTCAGGAAACAAGACCTGCATAGAGATGCATAGAGATTTATAACACGACATGCCACACAGGCCTGGCGCCCACAATTTGCGCACGTGCCCTGCATGGTTCAGGCCTGCAGCAAAGTTGTGCTCGGCCATGGCCGGATGATGGTCAGGGCCCAGGCCGAGCGCAGAGAACGAGCATCCCTTGCAGCACCGTCGGCTGGGCGCCGTGATCCATTTGCAAACGTCTGCGGATCGAAACACACTTCTGTCACGGGCTGTCCTGTCATGCACTGAACGGAATCGTCCGAAGCGTGTTCAGAACGCGCTTTTGCGGACTGCGTCAAGCACACTCTGACACAGCATCGGCTAAAAGTTTGTGTCCCTGCAATAGCTACACAAGAAAGCTCGAAGAGCAATTTATGGAAATGGCTTCAGGACAATGCGGCCAGATGTGTCAAAATCGCCTACAACAAACTAACTCACAAGTGGTTCTGATGCAGCGACAATAGTCATTGCAGACTTTTCACAAAGGTCTCTGAAAGGACCGAAATATACACATGCACTGGAGACTCATTGAAAGCATGCAGCTCCTTCGCTACATACAATATGCACAGGAAATATCGCTGAGGGCACCCTCACTGCTAACAAAAATTCCTTTGGACAGATCAAGCAACTTTGTTGCAATGCTAACCTCGCTGGGCTCACTAAGCCCCAGACTCGCTAGGATGCCTTCCAGCGACTAGCCTTCGGTTTGTCGCAAGATGCTGCGTGAGGCTTTGATTGACTTTTGAGGCCGACCCAGGACGCACCTTCCTTTGCAGCGCCTTCCACTCCGGCTGCGTCCGTTCGTCCCAGGCTTGGGCCCAGTGACCTTTGGACACACACAAAGGCCTCATGCGAGGTAAAATCGAGGCATTGGCCGTTGGAGTTCCAGGACCACTCTGACCACTCATCATTGTGACCATGGCCTGGATCAGCCCAGCATCTTGTGGCTGGGAGACAAGACAACGGAACATCCAGGCGCCTTTGCTTGCCCTGCCTTTTCCTGAGGCAGGTCACGAACGACGAAAACCCTTCTGTTTGCCAGTGATGTGTCCTGTTTCACCTTTCGCTGGTGGCGGGTCTCCTCCCGCTCGCATGGCATCGAAATGGCTGCAACCGATCCCAGAATCGCCTTTCATCATGGCTTTGCCACGTCGACCTTCGCCTGCCAGTTTGTATCTCCTCAGAAAGCAGATTTGTGGTGACGCTCGGCCTCCACCACGGCCCTTGGCCTGCTGCTTGTTCAGTAGCATAATGTATTTCACTGCATCTGCCTAACAGACATCCGGCCTCTTTGCCCTTAGCTTGACCCTTGGATCTTTCTGGGTGGCCTGACGTGCTTGCTGCAACTTAACTTGTCTGTCGGCTCGAAACAACATCGGGTGCTGGCCAGCATCGGTGCCACCTGCTTGCCCACAGCTTCAGAACGAACTCTTCTTCGCAAGCGTCTCCCAAGGCCTGGGCCACCAGCAGCAGGCTCCTTCATGCCGAGAAATCAAAACATCTCGCAAGCTCTGATCGAAGCGCTCGACATGCCACAATGTGCCTGTTTTGGAGGTTGCCACTTGTCCCCGTCCCGGTCCAAGAGGTACACGATCCGGCCCTGCATTCGTCGACGCAAGAGTTGGCACGCCTCGCAAAACCACACCTGGCCTCAAGCTTGAAGGTTCTTGGATTTGACCGCAGGAAAACCTCCAAGGACATGCCAGTTTTCTCCTCCGCAGTTGTGAGGGCACACCAGTAACCCACTGCAACTGCCTATGGGTCCTTGAAAGACTTCAAGGCTTTTGCCAACTGGTTCAAGCTACAGCAGCCGTTGAGGCGCTTGAGGACGTAGGATATGTTGATCACCTTCCCAATCAGGAAGCAAACAAAACAGAAACGAGCACAGACTCATGCTGGTGAGGCGACCAGTGCAGTTCTCGGCACATTGACGTCAAGGACCTTGGCTTAGATGAACCAAATTACATTCCACATACCCCCACCAATCCACACTGTGTTGTTGCTATGCCCGCCTGAAAAATCTTGCCGGCATGAATGCGGAACTCCCGTTTACCTGTGATGCCCTGTGCACACTACACGGCAGCATGTGGCCGTCAATATCAGAAATATCAGCAAATCAGCGCGATCTGTGCGAAGAACTCGACTTCTTGCTTGGGATCCTACCGTGCCGCCAAGAAACCCGAACAAGAAACCAACCAAGCCCCCCGAAGACCGGCAAACCCAACCGCAACAGAAGGACCGAAGACTAGGTACCCCTTGCAGTGGCTCCGACTCTTTTCCAACTGGTGGATCGCACAGAGCTCAAGTACTCTGAAACAATTAAGACACCAGCTCCGATGCTGATAAACCGCTTCAGCTGCTGCTGAAAACCACTGCCCCCCTGCAGACACAGGGTGGGAGGGTGGGAAAACAAGACTGCCGTCCGACAGCACTGCAGGCACTCGAGCAAGAACACTCGATACTACACAGTGGCACACGGACAACTGTGGCAAGCACACATGTCACGCCACATGCAACTGCAAACATGCCTTGCCTACAAGCACACAAGGCACTCCGGGATCCCACTTCGTGCCCAGCAAATGTTCACCCCGCGGGATCCTACCGTGCCGCCAAGAAACCCGAACAAGAAACCAACCAAGCCCCCCGAGGACAAGACCGGCAAACCCAACCGCAACAGAAGGCCCGAAGACTAGGTACACCTTGCAGTGGCTCCGACTCTTTTCCAACTGGTGGATCGCACAGAGCTCAAGTACTCTGAAACAATGAAGACATCAGCTCCGATGCTAATAAATCGTTTCAGCTGCTGCTGAAGACCACTGCCACTCTCGAAGGTTTAGCAACAGCAAGATCCAAGAAAAACAACATGCCGAAAAAGGAAAATGGATTGTGACGCACAAAATGAAATCCAAGAGAATCTACATCCAAGGATCTCTGCACTTGAGCGTGTCTTCTCTCCAAATCTTCAAAATGTGCCGTTTGCCCTTCAGTTAAACTGTACGACCCTACACGGTCACACTTTTCTCTTGAGCATTAAAGGCGCTGCATAGTCAACTATACATGCATGATTCCATGCCGTAGCCTTGGGCTCCCAAAGGGGGACTTTATCTATACAAGAAATTCAACACCCTGCCTCGAGGCTTGTGTCGCTGTACAAATCTTCTCGTTCCGGCCTTGCGGGCACTCTCCGTTCCACCGTGGAGTTTTACTCCATCGTGCGGATTAAAGCTTCCATGCAATACCCGCCTTTCCACCCCCAATTGCGGGGATTGTCCAAAGGCCAACTAGTGTTCCCAAGTACAGTAGCACACACCTCGCTTACGTGCAACCACACATTTCGTTTGGTCGCAAAACACTTGCAGGGTCCGTTTCCTTCTCGGAGTGTCGCGTTAGCTTGGTGAAACTTTGCCTACACTCACTTCTGGGCATTCTTGATGTCCATGACGTAGGTCTTACTTTCAGTACGACGCTGGTCCCATCGTACCTTCCTCCGTGGTGTCTGGCGTTCCTGGATTCACCTCCACGGAGTCTCCTCGGTTTTCCTCTTGCTGGTTCCTTAGGTACTCCTCGTAGTGCTCTTGCACTGCATCCGGTAAGGGCTGTCTTCCCATCTCTTCCAAGGTCATCTCTTGCCCATTGTACACGATTCTTCCTGATTCTTCCTCCTGGGGCATTGTTGGTGTTCGTATCCCCATGGTCTTCGTACGTGCTTTCCTGGACTCCTTGTCCGATGGTACCTTCCACTGCTGCTCGTCCTCTGCGACGTGCAGTTCCGCTGCGGTTCCTCTCCGGCACATGTGCTTCTTCTTCTCGAGGTACCGGTCGCCTTCGCAGTCCGCTTTGTCCTTCTGACGTACTTACTTCATAGTTGGGATTCCATTCGTGCTCCTCATTGGTTTCCACTTCAGGGTTCCGATCATAGGTTGCTCTCCAGCGTTCCGTAGCATACTCACGGATACAAGGCTCACACGAGCACCATACGTGTCCGACCTTCTTCCTTGCACATGGGCGCTGCTCGCACCAATAGCAAGCTTTATTGCATACTGGGTTTTCTTCTTCTGTCACTTCCCAGCAAACATCGCTGCTTGATACTACAAAATCTTTGTCCATCTTGTTTCTTCCTCTTCCTGAACCTTTTCCTGTTCCATAAACTGACCTGGGCCTTGATTCAGGCCAACATACATAGCACGGCCGAAATCCTTGCCGTCTGGCCTCATCTTCTCCTATGAACAAAAATGTTCCAGTCCTGGGTGTTCCTTGAACATAATTACAGGACTCCTTACGGTACACCTTGTTCCGGCTTCCAGAATGCACTTTCACCATTCCGACTGCAGACATCCTCGCGTAGATCTTTCCAAGCTTCTTCACGGCATTAAACATTAAACGCATGAGGTGCAATCAGAAGTATTACTGCAATCAGCATAACCACTTCGAACTTGGTGAACTTTCCTTCGGCATCCATTCCTCCCGTGATACCGTTCGCTGGGGCTTCTACTGTCTCGTCATTACCTCGATGGACGAATCACGCTGAATACTTGGATAAGCCTAATGAGGTTCTTCAACTGGTTGTTTCCGACATACTCTTTCAGCTTCTTTTCCTGTTCGTGTCTTTCGCACTCATCCTCTCCTGTGTGTACAATCTCTCCACCTTCGGAACACTCTACTTGTGACAAGTGATACAGCAGGAATGCTCTTCTGGCATATGACAACTTCTTGGTGTTCAGATCAGCAACGTTCAGTGCTGTCTTCACTGTTCCGAGTTTTACGATGTTGTCTCGTACCCAATCCTGCAGCTTGACGAGGCTGTTGCTTTCTGAGTCCTTGAGAAAGAAAGTACTTGGATTCCATTGAGTACTATAATTCCTGAGGACGTACTTTTCCTGCGGGCTTTCTCAGGTGTCTTCAGGCTTCCCCAATCACTGTCCGAATAGGCTTCTACAATGTGTCCAGCTTCCTGAGCAATTTCCGTGTCCACATTACCGTTCAATCGGGTGATTAACCTGGTCCCTACAGAAGTATAAGGTAGCAAGGTAGCCCTCGTTGCGGTTCCACTGAGATACAAGATCAGATGTTTCAAACACTTCAACGCTTGCGTAGTCGGTTTCGACATACTTGAGGCTAATAAGCACTTCGAGGCGTACTGGATATCAATCCTGTCCTGAGCTAGGTACAAGATAGATCCTACTAATCCAGATCTGAATCGTTTTGTCTCTTCGGGTCCTAATTCCTTGCTCTTATCCTCCTTGACCAAGTCAATGTGTTCCGGTGTGGCTTTACTCTTCAAACGTCCAAGATCGTACAACTCAATCAGTTTCCTGACATACTTCTCCTTGGGTTGTACTACAATTATTTCAGGTACAAACACATACTTCCTCTTCAGGTAGCGCATTTCTTCTCCTTTTCCAACTCTGTCCAATGGGTAAGGTCCTTCCTTCTCTGCCTTGAAGATCTTCTCCAGTGCTTCCACTAGCCAAATCGTCTCGTGCTTCTCACCTGCCAACAACTCGTCGTCCACATGAATGGAAATACACAATTTTCTTTTGACGTGTCTTGCCAAAGCAGGTACATGGACTGAGAACACAAACCCAAGCTTCTCCAAAATTGATCGTAGATGTTCATACCATCTGGTTGCGGCACTTCGTTGTCCCGGTAGACACCGCTTCAGTCTCCAGACAATACCTTCACCAATGTTGCATGCCTTCTTCATCCAGCTTGAGATGGTTACCAACACCTCTTCCTGCTGGGGAACTTGCAGATAGGCATCTTTGGTATCCAACACCACGATAACCCACTCTGGAAAATGAGATGTAATATCAATACCAATCTGGCTGCTGCGCTCGATGCGGTAGGCGAAAATGTCTCCGCCGTTGAACTTGCGCCGGCACGGTACTCACGCGCTACAATCCTACATCTGCGCTTCCAGTGGTCTTCACGATATCTCCAATCGTAGACTTCTTGCGATTACGCCAATCTTACATAGCCGATTATTGAGTTCCTCCACGGCTGCTTCTTGATCCAACAAGTCCAGCTCTTCTGGGCTTAGTTCTGGTGGCGTTTCTCCTTGATCGTTCTTAGGAGTGTCTTCCATTTCTTCTTCCATGAGATCTTCATACTCTACGTCTCCTCCTTCTACAGCGGTAAGATCTTCTTCTTCATCCCAATGAAATGGGTCTTCTTCCATTGATACCCTGCCTGCGAAAAATGGTGGGTATAATGCTCTTGATGGTGATGAGGGTTCTGCTGGTTCTTCACGAGTCTTCTTGGGCGATGACTCTTCTTCCTGCGATTGTCCGCTTTCCAAAGTAAGCTTTGGGTTCCTGAACACTTCCAGCATTGTGTCGTCGCTTACTAATCCTTCTGCTGGTGCGGCTGGGGCATCTGTCATACCTGAGTTCGATGAACTTGAACTTGCCCTGCCTCCGCTTGAGGCTGACAAATCTGTATCCAGCATGTCAAGAACTTGTTCGACTTGTTCTGATTGCGAATGACCTCGATCTTCATCACGAATAACTGCTTCTCGAGCTCTCTCCTCTTCAGCAATGCTTGGCATCACTGGGGCTGGCAATGGTTGCCTAACAAAGGTTCCCTTACGCTTCTTAGGGTTCCATGGAGTTACACTAAGTTTCAGTACTGGTTCTTTTCTCCATCCAGTAGTAATCCTTCGTACTGATCCTGTGGCAAGTACTCCATCTTCTACACCTACCAAATGCAAATCCTGAGCGTTCTTGCCTAGGTAAATACCGCCGATCCAGTTTGCGGCCCCTTTCTTCTCAGGTTTCTTGAGTGCAAATACATACTCCCCAAAAGGTGCAATTTTGCCTAAGTACGGTCTGCCAACTACACTTTCGTACGGTGTAGATCCAATAGCTGCATGACGATGATATCTGTTCAACAACCATGAAGCGTGGCAGAGTCCCCAGGCCCACATCGCGTGGCCTTCCGGGATCTCAATGCCTAGCTTCCGTTCTGCTGCTCTTACAAGACATACAGTTTGGTTCCTGACCGCTTGAATGAACCTTTCAACCCTTGCCCCGTTCTTCCTTTGTGGTAGGGCTTGCTGTTTTGGTCATGCGTCTTCCTGTCCATTCTTCTCCGAGTTTCAACTATGGCTGCTACAAGAGATACCATAGCTTCCTCTGAGTCTCCTACGAATCCGACTTCCTCCGACTATGAACCCATTTCAAGACTTTCTCCACAGTCTTCCCTTCTGTCTGTTTTCCAGATACAGGTACTACCACTGACATTCGGGCCCACGAGCAAATTCCAACCAATGCTGGCGTATCCTTTCCTTGTAGAAACATGGAAATCCAATTGGGTAATAGGATACGGTACTCCGACTGACTCCTTGCCAACTTCCGGATTTTTCTTCTCGTGATCCTGCTTGCTCTTTGCTTCTACGCATGCTTCACACCAATGAGCAAACGGAATGTGTGTTGCTTCGTGGGCTAGTCGTTCCTCCTCTGTGGGTTCCTGTGGTTGGGCTTCCACTCTGACTCTCTCCTTTCCTTCACTCTTTATTCTGCATCTCGAGTTCCGATAACGGATTTCCATCTCCGTCATACGTCGGTTATAAGGTCCTAAGACTCCTTCGCTCCGTCCAGGGGCGATCTTCACCGGTACAACCGGGGTGCTCAACTCCTCGGGAATTCCATGTTCCGGTTTCGTAAAAGATGTCTCTGGTCCTCTACCAATCATGACTACCTTGAAGTCATTGCAGAATGTGAAAAAGTTTCCACTCGTTGCATGAAGTATAGCGCAGATTCTTTTCGCTGTCCCATGACATTCAGGAATACTCAAACTGTGACTCCTTACTGCACCGTAGTCTGAGTACAACTCGACTATCGACCATTCACTTCCTCCTTCACCAATCATAGTTGTCCTGTACTTCCATCCTGGAAAAGCGTCCTTCGGATCCAAAAAAGTAGTTCCTTTATAGACAATGAAAGGGGTTCCGTCTTCCATGATCGTCCACTTGCCATTCGGAGTTCTGTCCAACAGTTCCGAAAAGTAGCTTGGTATCCTCACAGATACGCTTCTTTCCACCGCAGTCCGACTGTCGGTGCTGCTTCCTGCAGTTCCATAACCATGGCCCGTCCAACGGGTACCTTCTGGCACGTGTGTACGACCATTTCCGATCACTGATATACGACCTAACAAACAACAACTGTTACGCTTGTAAAAGATCCTCGCCATTGCCTTTCCGTCAGGACTGACCAATACCATTGAGGACACAGTAATGTTATACTGAGCACTGAGAGTCTGTTCTCCTTCGGGGATTTCCGGATTATACTCGAGCTTCCAACCATTCTTCAGGATTCGACCCGTTGACAACAGAATGTTCGTGGAATCGCTTACAATGAAATTTTCCGATATACTAGGAGCTGTCCAACAGTCCTGTCCTTGTTCCACGTCAACCACAGCAGTCACCATACCTGCTGCTTTGATAGGGTTCCCTTGAGCATCCTCTAAAAGGATTCCTGTTGTCCCTGTATTCACGCTAGCCGCCTTCGGGTGAGAACTAGGCAACAGACTAGCATCTGAACCTGAATCCAAAATGATGAGTTCCAATCCTTCTTCGGGCACTGTCTCTTCCACCTGAACTGCTCGGATAGATTCTGTAGTTCCTTGTTCTTCTACAATCAACCAATCGCTGTCATCATCTGTTGCATCCATCAAGAACCATTCTGCAACATCATGAAATTCTTCACGAACCATCCGAACCTGATCAACATCACGCTCCTTTTTCTTCTTTTCCTCTTCGTCGATGTGACACTGAATCCATTCGTTTTCTCTCCTTACAGCATCCTCAATAGCTTCCTTGTCGAAGGGTTTTGCTTCACTTCGAAGCTTTCTCTGCAAACGGAGATAACGATCTTCACCAGGGTATAGTTCTGGAATTCTTGGATAGTCACTGTTCTCCAGAGTTTGAGGTCTTGTGCACGTAGGTTCAAGAGTAACTCCACATCCTTGACAAACTCCAGACGCTTCACCACCTTCCAGATCTTCTTCGGAGTCAGTAAATCCCGGGCTTGGTAGTCTTCCGTAGAAAGGGTTTGTGGCAGGTCCAAGATCTCCATCGTGAACTGGTCTTGGTGTAGTAGATTGGTCCGTCTCCTCCTTGTCGACCACTCTGACCATCCTGGCATACGTGATATGGATGTCTCCGGACTCTTCCTCATCCGTTTCTGAGGTCAAGGGAAATACTTCAGGGAATTCTTCCGGAGGTGTCGCAATGCGGTAGAATGGTTTCGGAGTGAAACTTCTTACTCGCCTTGTCACGACTCTTGGGTCAGGTCTGCTTGTTGCCTGTCTGATACTTCCTGTCTCCACGACATTTGGTTTGGGATACTGTTCCTGGTTTGGTGGATTCTGAGTTTGATGGACATATTCTCCTCCATAAGGTTGTTCCTCAGCTTCTACATTTCTAACTGAGCGTCTGTTGGGGCATTCGTTTCCCCAGTGTCCTTCCTGGTGACAAATTCGACAAACAGTCCAAGTCTTTTGCCTTTTCCTTTCTTTCCTTTGCCTTACCTTTTCCTCGAACTTTCTTGCCTTTTCCTCCTTTCTTGCCTTTTCCTTTTCCTCTACCTTTGCCTTTGCCTCTGCCTCAGCCAAACCTAAATCCTCTTCCAGCTTGCATGGCTCCCAATGCTCCAAATGTTTTGCCATAGCCTTTCTTTCCTTTACTTTTGCCATGACCTTTACCTTTCCAACCTTTTCCTTTGTCCTGCACTCGATTTACTTCCATAGGCTGTGGACCTCCTGGCGTTGGTGGGTTCTCTACGGTTCCTAAGTACTGTCCATTCCTCGTTTTCCAAATGTTGATACACTTGCGTTGGTATCCAACCGACTGGGAAGTACTTGTTGCACGGGTTCTCTTTCCGCTCTTTTCCTTCCACCACGATATTCCGGCACGGGAAGTACTTCCGGACCTTTTCCTTGGGCTGAAGTACCACAAGGGCTGGTTCGTACATGTTGTACGCAAGTCCATTGGCCATACAGTCTCTCCTCCAGTGTCCTGCTGACCAACAGGTGCTACACAGATCCTTTGAAGGAGGTAGGCTTCCCAGGATCGTAGTCGTTGCTTCATTCTCAGCTCCTCGCCGATTCAAGCGTCCGCGTCCAGTCGGGTGGCGGTCCCAACCATCCAAAGACTTTCCACGGCCTTTCGCATCCTGAGTCTTCGAGACAAGCCGTACTGCAAACTTCTCCAGCTTCGCCTGGATACTGTAGAGTTCCTCTTCAGACTCGAGTCCCCAAGGAAAGGGATACTCTGGAACAGTCTCATCCTTGGAGTTCTTGCCAAATCATCTGCGGGCCAGATCCCACAAGGTCCTTCCAAGCTTGTTGGTCCATGCCTTGCTGAAGGGCTCGTACTTGTAAGGCGGATACTTTTCATCGGAACGAATCTTCCGATCCGTCCTCCATTCTTCTTCATAGTACCGTTCACGCCATTCCAAGCCTTCTTCCTCCTCCGGTGGCTGTCTGCCTCCTCGGACCTTCTTCTCGGCACTTTGCTCCGCTTTCCACCTTCTTCCCTCCTTTACCTGGAGGTTTGGGCATCGTTTTTGTCTTGATCTTCGGCTCGCTCGGCTGAGTGACACTCTGGCCGACGGTGGGTACATCTTCTCCACTGCCTTGCCTTCTCCATAAGCCACGGCTCTCTCCAAAGCTTTGGCCATGCTTCCTTGGAGTTCCTTACTCGCTTTAACAAAGCGGCATTGGTCCATTTCCAGGATCTTACAAGATTCCTGGTAAGCATCCTTGGCTTCTTTAGCGTCCTTGGTGATCTCCGCAGTGTTCCCGATGACGCGGTCCACAATTCCCTTGGACTTTCTTGTGTAAAAGGCTTCTTCCTTTTCCTCAGGCACTGCAATTTTCTTCTTTTCCTTTGCTGCGTTCTTCTCTCGTAACTCCTTGGCTTGCTTCTCTGCTGCTTCCACTGCTCTGATACGCTGTGCCGCTTCTTCCAGCTCTTTCTGCTTCTTCCGCGTATCTTCTGCCAGAGTTTTCTTCTGGAGCTCAAGTTCCTCAAGCTTATGCTTCCTTGACTCCGCTTCAGCTTGCTCTGCCTCCTGCTTTGCGATCCTTCCTTCTTCTTCTGCTCGGAGGGCAGTAAGCTTCTTTTTCTCCTCTTCTCGATCAACTTCCCCTGGTAGGGGCTTACGGACGGTGCGTGAGGCATACTTGCTGGTGTTCTCAAGAAGACGGTCAATGTATACACTAGCTAGCGTATCCTTCCCGCCACCTCCCACGACACCTCCCGGGGAGTTCGTAGCAAAGCCTAGCTTTGGCTCACGGACTACCAGCAGTAGCACGGACAATACAAACTCTCTCTTTTTAGCGTTGTGGCGAAAGTCCCGCTTTAGCCCGGAGAAAACCTCTAGCCTTCGGCTAGCTGATCTCCAGGGTGGGTTGGGCGGGCACTTCAAAATTGCCCCCCCGTCTAGCGGTGGGGCCTTCAGGGCACGGGGCCCGCGGTTTTGGATGGCTGGCACGCAGCACTGGAGCTGGGGCTCGCACCGCTTGGATGGGCGGCACGCGGCTCAGGAGCTGGAGGTTGCATGGAGTTTGGATGGCTGGCGGGCCCGCGGACACGCGGCTCAGGAGCTGGGGGCCCGCAGAGTTTGGATGGGTGGCACGCGGCTCAGAAGCTGGGGGAGCTGGGGGGCCCGCGGAGTTTGGATGGGTGGCACGCGGCTTTGGATCAGGGCGCCCGCGGTTTTGATGCATGCGCCGGGCACTTTTAACATTGATGGATTGTCCGCAGGTTGGGTCAAAGCATGTACTTATACTTGCTAAATCTTGCGATTGAGGCTTCTCGGCTTATCGCCAAGCTGGAAACAATGGCTGTGACTTCCAGTGTACGCACAACGACAGTTTTTTACATGTGCCATCAAACGGAACAGAACTAATGCGATTTTAGGACGCAAGCTTCTTGTGGCAGTTTTCAACCCCCCCCCCCCACATCACCCGTCCTTCTCCCGGCATTGGTTCCGCCGGACTTCACAAAGTAGAGTCTTGTCTGTACTTAAGGAGGCGGTTAAGTTGTTCCGCCGAGCAAGAAAGGAGAACGGTATCATCTGCGTATTCTAGATCCCATAGAGGAGAGGGAACGTGTATTACTCCGAGAATCTCCCCAAACCGGGTTTGGTAATCTGCTTCCACATCATGGAACAGATGGGTAAGTACAAACCCGAACAAATAAGGAGAGAGTGGGCATCCTTGGCGGAGGCCTTTAGTTTGGGTGCGAATAGTGGATTTCTGAGAGGAATCACGTACTAGAAACGTGGGAATATCATAAAGGGACATGATTACTTTCCTAGTGTGGGCAGGAACGCCCACAAATTCCATGGCTGACTCTATAAAGGTAACGGAGTCAAAGGCTTTACTCCAGTCAATAAAGAGAGCATGAAACGGTGAGTTCTGACGTTCAAAGATTTCCAGGAGACGGCGGAATATATGTATGGGTTGAGTGGTAGAGCGGTTCTTACGGAAGCCAAACTGTCTATCTCTGATTCTTGGGTCCAATGAACGTTCCAATTTGTGCTGGAGCATTGAGGCGAAAATCTTATATGAGATGTTGGTGAGTGAAATTGGGCGGTAATTTGAAAGGAGGCGAGAGTCTTTCTGGGTGTTTTTCATTATCATGACTACTTCCGAGAGTAGCCAAGATGGGGGAACTTGTGCTTCCTGATAGCATTGATTATAGTGAGCAAGTAGGTACATCTTTAATATAAAAGGAGAGTGTTTATAGATTTCCCCGGGAACTTCGTTTGGTCCCGAAGCCTTATTAGGTTTGAGACGTCTAAGAGCTGTGTCCAAGTCATTCATCGTAAAAGGAGAATCGATTTCAGTCGAAGGAGGAAAAGGAGAGAGAACAGGTACGGGTGGGTCTCCATCCATCTGAGCGCCACAACTTATTGGAGAGATAGTCTGCAAACGTGGCGGCGCGCTGAGAAGAGGAAACTAATTTGTCCTGGATATTATAGAGACCAGCTGTCTTGGGGCGGAATTCCGCTCGAATTTGCCGGGCGTGAGTCCACTGCTGAACAGTGCTGCCCATGAAATCCTCCTGTAGGTTTTGTGCTATAAAAAGTTTTTTGTCCCGACGGGCAGATTTTTTAATAGCGTTTCTGGAGGCCTTGCGCGCTTTCATATCAGAAAATGTGGTGTTTTGGAATACCCAGAGCTTCCAAAAGTGCTTAAATAAGAAAAGACCTTAAATAGAGAAACTTAACGAAAGCATTAAGTGTTATTTAAAATTAACACAAAAGTGCTTATTTAAGGAGTATTAATTTAAGCTGTTTTAAACCGTTAATATATATATATATATTAAGTGTGTTATGTTGTTGTGTTTCTGGATGCAAACATCGTCTTATGCAGGAGGCCGATGCCCTACATATAGGGGATATATATGTCTCCTGAGTGCATCTTTTTTGGATGCAAACATGATCTTAAGAATTTGCAGGAGGCCGATGGCCTCCTATATATTTATTTTTGGCATGCATATATAGGACCGAGGCCAATGGCNACATGATCTTAAGAATTTGCAGGAGGCCGATGGCCTCCTATATATTTATTTTTGGCATGCATATATAGGACCGAGGCCAATGGCCTCCTAAAACGTACCTCCTGAATTTAAGGCTATGCACGGATGCACTGCCTGCAGGCACAAAGCACGGACACCTTTTTCACTCATGCGAACGAAGGGTCTTCAAGTCAGGAACACACTTCGCCCTCCATCGGTTAAGCACCGAGANACTCATGCGAACGAAGGGTCTTCAAGTCAGGAACACACTTCGCCCTCCATCGGTTAAGCACCGAGATGCCCACAGACTTGGCATTGTGGTGTCCTCCTTGCAAACGTGCTAGGCCAGCTCAGTACCCCCCGACATCCTCATCACAATACGTCCAGGTATCGGCCGGATTCGAGTCTTGCAGGCACATCTCCAGCATAGCATGATGCTTGGGCTTGATCTTCCAAAGCTTTTGCTCCAGATCTTCCAAGGGAGCTATCAACAGCAAGAACTTCGTTGCACACTGCAACATTTCATCATGCTGATAGTACCTTAAATTCTGGTAGCAAACTTCCAAGAGCCGAGCTGCNAACAGCAAGAACTTCGTTGCACACTGCAACATTTCATCATGCTGATAGTACCTTAAATTCTGGTAGCAAACTTCCAAGAGCCGAGCTGCCTGCTTGATCGTCTTCTCCAGCTGGGTGTCTCCCAAGAGTTCCTCAGCGATGGCTCTTGCAAAAGACACCAAACTCCTCGCCTCAGCAGCTTTGGCCCTCAGCTTGGGCGAGCTGCTCGTCGACTTTCTGATCATCAACAAAGTCAGGTTCTGTAGTCGCGAGGAGGGCTGGCCCTCCTTGTAGCAGGCTTGCATTGTACCGAACAAATTGCGAACCCTTTGCTCTTGAGTTGATCCTTCAATGTATACTGGGCCTTTGACCAAATGATAAAAGAGGTTTCCTAAAAAGTCTGCTGTCACCCCCAGGTCCATCGTGTGC
>BGNK01001442.1:86320-141356 GCA_003297005.1 Symbiodinium sp. clade A Y106 | reverse complement strand
GCCGTACTGTCACTTTTGGCGCTATCGGAGCTGCCGTGGTAACTCCGAGCTCACGGCTAGTCATTTCTCTTCCCTTGTACATCGCGCTCCCTTCCTGGAGAGCCTTTCTCACTGCCCTCCGGTAAGAAAGTTTTCCTTTACCCTTACATGAAGGCTGTGGTTTAATGATTGAGTCACTAGGCTGTTTCGCCGAACCCATATTGAATTCGACTCCTGTCGGCTTCGCAAACCGACAACCCNTATTCTGGTAGCTCCCTCCCGGACTTGGGACCGGGACTGCTCAGGCGCTGACAAATGCCATGGCAAGTAAGGAAAAGGCTGCTGTACTAGCCTGACCTTACCTGAGCCGAGAGGCTTAGAACAACGACAACATCAATAACAAGCACAACAACAATAATAACAACAACAACAACAACCACAGCAACATCAACAGCAGGAGCACCTACATCAACAACATCCGCAACATCCGACAACAGCTACTACAACAACGACTGTGACAGCAGCTGCACGGTCATTCATAGCAATAGCGGCCGCAGCAGCATCGTGACTGCAAGGTAAGCGATGCCGCCGCCTCCGCGAGAGCAGGAAATACCGTAGAAACCAATGCAAACGGCCTATCGGTCTTCGCTCGTTTGCGTCAATGTCGGCGCCATATCAACAGGAGCAACAACAGCAACAGCATCAACAGAGGCAACATCAACAGCAGCGGGAACAGCAGCAACGGCAGCAGCAGCAGCAACAGCATCAACAACAGCGATAACAGCAGCCAGTCACTACAATTACTACAACAGCAGCTGCAGTGCCGGCAACGACAACAGTCACAGCAGCAGCAGCGGCAACGCCACCGCAACGAACGAGCCGATGCCGCAGGCACTGCGAGTGTAGGAAACGCTGTACATATCGATGCAAACGGCACGTCGGTCTTCGCGTGTTCGTCTCATCATCGGAGCCAAGATTGACGACAACGGCAACGACAGCATCATCAACAAGCGGAACAACAACAACAGCAACAGCAGCAGCAAGAACAGCAGAAACAACAACAACAACGGGAGCAGGAACAGCGACAACCGGCAACAACAGCCCCAATAACAACGACCGCTACTGCAGCAGCAGCTACACGGTCATTCACGGCAACAGCGGCCGCAGCAGCACCGTCACGGCAAGGCAAGGATGCCGCCGCCTCCGCGAGAGCAGGAAATACCGTAGAAATCGATACAAACGGCATATCGATGTTGCGCATTTGCGTCATGTCGGAGCCAGCAGTAGCAGCAACAACAAGAACACTAGTAGCAACAACAACCGCAGCCACGATAACAGGAACAGCAGCAGCGGCAACCGCAATAGCAGCGGCAGCAGCAACAACAGCAACAACATCAGCAGCAATAACAACAACAGCCTGTCACAATAACTACTTCAACAGCAACAGCGCCGCGAACAACAACAGCAACGGCAACGCCACCACAACGAAGGAACCGATACCGCAGGTACCCCTGCCTTACCTCTACCTACCCTTTCCTTCCCCCCCACCCTACCTAATCCCCCCACCCTATCCTACCCTACTCTACCTCCCTGCCCTACCCTATTCTACCCTACCCACCCTAACCCTATACCCTTACCTGACCCTACCCTATCCTACCTACCCTACCCTACCCTACCCCCTTTCACATACCCCACTCTGCCTATCCTACTACCCTGCCCTGCCCTGCCCCTACTCTACCCCCCGACCCGACCCCCCTACCATAACCCCCACCCCTAGCCTACCCTACCCTACCCCTGCCTTCCCCTAGCCCCTACCTTACCCTACCCTAAACACATGGTCTTGAAGAGAGAAAGAGGGAGGGAGGGAGGGGGAGAGGAAATGGAAGAGAGAAGAGATGAGAGAAGAGAGATGAGAGACGAGAGAGGAAGGAAGAAAAGAAGGAGGAGAAGAAAAAGAAGAGAGATGAGAGATGAGAGACGAAAGAGATAGAGGAGAAATCAGAGAGAAGAGAAAGAAGAGAAGAGAGACCAGAAGGAGCAAAGAGAAGGAAGAAAAGAAAGAGAAAAGAGAGAAGAGAGAACAGAGAAGATAGAATGATCTCTTCCCTGCGCTTCGTTTCTCAATTCCAAATTCTTCACTCTATGCCAACCCGATCTATAATAATAAGCAAACTAATAAGATTTCCATATTATTACCAAACGTATTCCCCTAGTTAGCTTTCGTTCACCCGGCCTTGCTCTTCAAGTGGTTGTGTGGGTCTATGAGTATTTGGGTGTCTGGGTAGTCGGGTACTTGGGTGGGAGGATAAGAGGGTATAAGGATGGGTGGGGGAGGGATTTATAGAATTTCTAGAGAATTTTCAATATATTTACGAATCTTTAGAATTATTGAAAAATATAAAAATAGAAATTATATATTATTAATAATTAGTTTCATATTCTTAAGAATTTATTTCCATAATCGTTCTTGTTTTATAAGAATTGATGATTTTCGGAAAATATTGATATTATTTCGATTAATGATGATTTTGATATTCTGAATTCATAATATTTTTTCTATATTATATCATATTGATTATATATAAAAATATATGGAGCGATCTTGAAAATTAAATATTTTTGTAGAAGTTAAATTTTAAAATCTAATAAAGAAAAGATCGAAGAACTATCCTAAAGGCATTTCGAAATAATTTCATTGAAGAAATTTACATTCTCATAAGATCTAGAATACAAATTATAATACGAATTTATTGATATATATATATCAATAAAGCATGATCTATTAGTAGATATAATGAAAGATTGTCGCATATACTATCGATAGAATCGATACGTATCTATTTTCATTTAATTTGAAAGGTAATCAATTTGAAAGATAAAATTTCGAATATGACGTATAAACATTTTGAATTTATAACTATAAAATAGATTTATAGAATTTTATTTCTTTATCTCACAAAAAGAGATTATTCATTATTCATATCTCATAGGATACGTATCCAATATATTTATATTCAATAAGACCATAGTTCTTATAATTTCGATAAATTCTCTTTGGATATAAGGTTGCTCTGATTTTTGATTTGAACATATGAACCGTATATTTTTGAATATATAAATAATATCAAATATTCGAATTAAGATAATCATAACAGATCAATGATAAAATATTCGAATATATTTCCAAATCTATTACTATCTCAATAATTATAAATTCCGCCAAGATTAGAAATTATTAACTGGTATATAGTCAGAAAATACATGAAATCATCAAACCACTCTATAAGAATTAAAAAAATATTGAAATATTAAATAAGCATAGACATATCTTTATAAGTGCAAAAACGTAAAATCGACGCTGCTTGTCATGAGATACGATTTGGAATATCTATCAAGAAAACGAAATTATTTTGGATTGATAGAAATATCAGATATATCTATGTATTATGATAGATATATAATATTATATAAGGAATCCAAATTTCGATTATCTCTTGTAATCCCTATTAATTGAAATAAGAGATAAGAAAAAAAGAAGATCCCTTCTAAGATGACAACGATATAAATCTTCTCATGAAGAGGACCACGGTCATCAGACCGATCCATATATTCGTATTTGTGAAATTCATTCTATTATCAAATATATGAGATATGAACTCACCATAAGAGATTTCGATATTTCTATCTAAATCCTATTTCATCCATCTGAATTATGAAATGCATTCTATTTATTCAAGTTCTATTTATATATGATTATCATATTTATATCATATATTCATATTTTCTGAATTTTATAATTCGAAAATAGAAGAAAGACTAAAGAAAAAATGCAATATATTTCAATTCTTTGATTTTTTTATAAATATCATCGAAAAAATATGAAAATGATTTTTCTAATCAAAATCCTCCATAGAAAAAAGAAGACGCCTACAAGACAAATAATTTAAAATATTATAGAATATTTTGCAATTTATAAGACGGAGTCGAGACCACTAGAACTACAATAAAAGACGATCAGAAGTCATAGATAAGGTCAATATCATTTATCGTATATAAGTCAAGAATCTAAAAATTTGAGGGGCAAATCCGAGAGAAAATGGCTGGATTGAGAAATCATAAATAACTCATGATATTTCTATTTATTTTTGATATTATATATCTATCATAAATCTTGCAATTATTATATCATCCTTATTGATATTATTATTTAAATTTCGCTAGGTGAACTAGATCGATATATTCTCTTATCGAGAATATTCGGCGAACAATATTTATTGAATTCAGATTTTCATATTCTAATAAATTCAGAAATTTTATTTCGAATTTAATTCATATCTATCAATGAGCTATTTTCCTAGATTATCACTATTATTATTATTCTTCTTACTAATTCCGATATCAATAGACACTTAAAAGAATCGAATCTGCGTCGATTTGTACAAGAATTTCTATAAGCGACGTATTTCTTATCTGATTGATATTTCCATATTTACGAAGATTTTTTTAATCGATTTTTTCAATATTTCATATTATTCTTATTTTATTATTTCTATCGTCCTTGCTGCTATTACTAATATTAAAATCTTTGGCGCTATTTTGATTAGTTCCGAATTGATTCTAATACGTAAGATCTATATATTACTCTCATCATTTGGAGGGGGGGGGGCAGGGTCGGGAGAACGAAAACTAAATCAAGTAATCTTATAATTAAATATTATTATCAATATTGCCGACAATGATTCAAGAATGAGTCGCAAAATTTTCGCGTTTAATTTATGAGTAGAAATAAATTGGATCGGATAAGAGATAGAATAAAGAGGGATTTGGGATCGAGAGGAGAAGAACGGAGATATATTATTTAGTAATTTATAAATTTTATGAAAAAAATAATAAGATCTATCAAATTTAGATCTGCACGTAATTCTCTCTTCTTCTCTTATTCTCTCCTCTCTCTCTCTTCTGCTCTTTTTTTTATTTTTCTCCGCTCCTTTTTCTCTCCTATCTCTACTCTACTCCCTCTCTCCCGCCCTTCCTATCCTTCCTCTCCCTCTCTCTATAACAACAATACCACAACCAAGGCCACCACCAACAAGAACAGCCAAACCCTACTCTAAATATCCCAAATTTAGTTCATTATTAAAATCTAGAGGCGTCCCTCCCTCTCTCTCTATTCTTTCTACTCACGAAAAATCTACGAATAGATCCGGGCCGAGGCCCCCGCCTCCCTTATTAATAGAAAGAAACCTTAGAGCCTATAGATAGAATTATTCTCTCGATATTTTCGGAATATATAAATTAAGTTCGGAATTTACCCGTTCGAAATAATCCTATTAAGCAACCTCGGAAGAGAGTTGAGAGAGAAGACTTCTCTAAGCTAGAAAATTTAACCTATAATAATCAAATTTCATTATAATTCGAATACGATCGAGACTCACCATCATTATAGTAACAATAAAAAAATTGCACTAACTTTCGATTATTAATATTATGTCTATTATTTTCGATCTATTATTTTTTCTAATTACTATTAAGAATATTATTTTACCTATTATTTATTCCAAAATACGCGAAAATATACAATTATATCATTTATATTATTTATATTTTATAAAATATCGTAACACTCAAAATACCTTTTATATCAGTATCACCGATATTAGCTTTTCCCATACAAGAACTAGAAATACAAATCTAATTGTACTAACTAATTTTCGTGACCTAGTATAATTAATAGTCCATATCTTTATTTCTTATTCTTATTAATTTTAACCTGTACTCTAAATCCTATACCCAACCCTAAACCCGCTTAAATACAAGACCTAAACCCAAAGCAGAACATAAACCGTCAACCCTAACGAACCTACACCCCCAATCCTCCCTGAGCCCTTGTCGACTCGAAGCCTCATAGGTTCTAACCCTAGACCCAAAACTCAAAAGCCTAATGAGCACCTAAGCTAAACCCAAACCCCCCACAGCCACCCCAAAGGGGGAGTAGGGACCCCACACCCACCCAACAGGGGGTCGGGTGGCAGCCTGGACCATAGACCATGGAGGGTGGGGGGGGCGCGGAGCGCGTGACCATATCTATTCTCCGAAATTTTTTCTATGACTTCAATATGAAAGCGAGTAAGCTGCAAGCTCTGTATGACCATCGGATTGAAAACACGCTATCGTGATTCATGATAAATCATGAGTATGATATACCCATGCTGGTCCATGGTACTGACCATTTTGCCCTTGCCAAAGTGCCGGCGTCTGTCCGAATCATATTATTGCTCCAAAAGACATGAACGCGACTGGCCGTTTCCAATTTGAGAAGCAGGCCTGCGCACCTACGTCTGTTGCCAGTGCAATCAGCTCCTAATCGCAGTGGTCGCAACAGACATAAGCAACGGAAAAAACATTGAAAGCAGTGTGCAAACCTGCCGTCGTATCCTCATCTAGAGGAAGCGGGAAGTGCCCACTCAACATGCACAAGCGAGGATGCTCTGCATCTATTTCAGGAATGCGTAATAAATAACTTTGCCTTCCTATAGCTTACCGGCGTTTAATTCCTGATACAGATAGCCAATGCCTCTCATCGCTTCTTGGCCCAAAGCCACCGGGCAGGCCAACCAAGGAAGGTGACTGATTTGCCTGGTGATGCCTAGGCGGTCCAACCTGCAAATATGCGCGGTGTGGCGACGCATGGCTCTAGTGTAAGCTTTGCCGGCATACATCAGGCCACTCCATGCTAAAACAGACGAGGGCATGCATCCTCAGCACTTCTTGATGCAACCCAGCCTACCAGGATCCATGCAATGCATACATACCTGCCAAGTGGGATGGACGCCAGCCTATGATCGGAAGAAACAGCTGGCAGAGTTATGAAGGACATCGTCGCCTTCCCTCCCCTTCCATCACGACTCTTTATTGTGTCCTGCAGGACACGGTTCTTTGCGTACTAAGCATGCTGCTGAGATGATCCGTGATACGACCTCTGACCACATCGGAAGGCCAACAACTCCATCATATCCTGCAGCATGCAGGGTAATACGGATCTCTAATCCGGCCAAGCCCTGGTGCACCTTCGGATCCTCCACTTCCATGCGGCATCTTTGCCAGGAGTCCTCGCGAATCTCAGCCCCTACCGGCAGCACGCTTGAAAAAGAGATGGGGCCACCACGGCAAGCGACCCACAAAGATGCAGTTGCTTTGACAGCTTGCTTACCGCTGCCTGCCTGCACAATAGGGATTTAGACATGGACAAACATGAGTCGAACATGCACCTCTGTTCCAGCCGCCACACTGAGCAACACCTGCATGTCATTCGAAACTATCCCAAACCACGCAGGAAGCTGCAATGTGTTTGGGCCTACTCTTGTGTGACCTTGCGGAACGGCCCAGAGCCTGCAGGTGCGAGACATCAGCCGAGTCCATCCGAGTTGTGGCTTCAGTCCGGGGGGCCTCCAAAAGCAGGATGCAGTCGGCCGCGCCGGCAGCCTGAACAAAGTTAATGAAGTCAGGAAGTTCGGCAGCGTCTCTGAGCCCAAAAGAAGCCGAGACAGTGACCGCCATCAGAACACTTACAGCTTCAGAGTGCTCTCGGGCTGAAAGGCCCTGGCGCAGAATTGGTCATTAATGCTTTTCTTTCCTGGCACTGTATGACCTGCCTCAGCGAAACCAGAGTCACGGACACCCAGCAGGTAGAAGGCTGTGCCACTGCCTTGAGCAGCACTCGCTCTCAAGGAAATAGTTTGATCACATCGGGACTGAGGCTGTTGCCCTCCGCCAGGCGAAACTTCATTTGCGTCCTGGGAGGGCAAGGGGGAGGGCCACTGGCGAACCTAGCAAGAAGGAGCCACTTCTCACTGAGGAGTAGTCGCGAGTCTTGCCACACGCCTGTGCTGACAAGACATGTGTTGAACCAATTCTTCTACTGGCCACGCAAGCATCAGAAGGCCTGCGGCTGTGCTCCGGACCCAGACGCCACTTGTACTCGATGCATCCTTTGGAATCGAGCGCGCGTCTCTAGGCTCAGAATGAAGTAAACCAGCCTTCGTCATTTTCGGGTGGCAACTCATCCCAGTCCATGCACTGTCCTGACAAGGGTGCAACATCACACTTTTGAGCTTCGCTGCCGCCGTCTTCCAGTGCCAAGCTCATACAGAAGAAAAGATGCCTTGCCTTGCAGCATGGCCGCGAGCTGGGGGCTAAAGTCGTCACCGGCATCCTGACAGGCATCCCTGCTATAATATGCCTTGCAGCTGATACGGTACGAACTCGACAGTCACGTACCGATTAGTGCTTTCCGTGAGCACCTCGTTCGTTCGAAGGCAGAAAGCGTCAAGCACATCTGGCAAGTCTTGCGCAGGTGCCATCGGTCGCGAAAAGAAAGCTGCACTCACGCAGACGCACACGCTCGCTCAATTCCGGTTGAGAGCACTGTTGAACAACTGCTGCATTGCATCGTTAAGTACGACTCAAACATGAACTGGAAGGCTTATGCTGGTTGCTAACATCTTCCCCCACCTGAACCCAGTGCATTTGAGCCAATACCGGCAAAGATACACACTGTTGTGCTGAAGAGTATGGCGAAAGAAGCTGGCGCAAGACAGGGGCAAACCGCACCACTACATTATACAGCCCCCTCTAGCGAAATTGCCTGCTTTAAGCTCAGTGGGTGCTCGCTGGGACACTGCCACACAGGACACTCGTCAATTCTCATCTGCTGACCACCGTCACGGAGCGGTACTGAATCGTACTGCTTCTTTGAAGGGCGAATGCGCGGCAACAGAATCACCGAAGCTTTGGGAAAAACGGCGTTTCGGAGCCTTGGCATGGGCATCATGCAAGACCCTCGGTTCAGATCGCTCCCCTCGCTCTAAATCAGAGCTCGCATCATCAAAAGGACTGTGATTTAGGGCGGCTCGAACGTTGAACGCTGCCAGGACCTCGTCAGATTTTGCTGTCCCCTTTCGCTGATTCTGCAGGGTTGACTCGTATGTGCCAGGCCTGTTGGCTGTGCTGAGACAGCCTGCTTTTCGGCCGTCTCCTCGGCCTTCCACACATCGGCACATCTTGCCGTCGCTTCGCTGGGCCAGAGCGTGCGACTGCATGGGCAGAGCAGGAAAATCACTGGGACGCCAGCTTACCTTTCGCAGTTACGGCAGTCACCTGTGAAGGCAGCGCAGCAAGGGGATGGACTTTCCTGGGGATGGACTTTCCTCTGAAAAACGTGCGCTGCCGGCATTGCCTCCAGAAACCCCGTTGTACACACACGGCTTCTGAGTGACATCTTTGCGGCAAGGACAAGGTGACAAGCAGACCTGGAAAAGAGGAAGAGGGGAAGTGCCGATTGGAGATGAGAAGGCAGAAGGCATCCTTCAAGGCCTTGAAGTGCACGTGGAAAGAAGCTCAAGCTTGGAAATGAGCGCTTAAGCTTCTAGACAAACTCGAAGCATACGTCTCGGGCTGCAGTGAACAATGCTTGTTTCAATAGCTGAAGTATATGCACGCAGGATCACGCAGGGCAACGTAGCGGAGGAAACACAACCTGCCGCTCTCGAGCAGAGCGTTCTCTTCCAGCTCTCATCTGCAGGCTCGGCTAGCCAGAATGCTTGCTGCAGAGAGTAATGAGCAATGAAGAATTTCAGAGTGATTGCAGTGTCTTAACTTTTTCTAAAGCTGTAGGCGATGGCATAGCATGCTGCGTGGCCAAGCTATGCGCCTTCTCGGCATGCTCACGGGCTTCCTCAATTTCCTGCATCATTCGAGCCTGAATGTGAGGTGCTGTCAAGGTATCCAACCATACTCTCCATCTTTCTCTTGCTACTTCTTGTCCCGAAGTGGATGAAGAAAGCTGCTTGCAGGAAAGCCACTCCGTTCATCTTAGGCCTGTCGCAAATAGAGCGGGCACTGGCAGCAAATCGCTCCGAAGTTCGATGCAAACGTTCGAGTACGGATTCGCTTTGGTCTCCATTTTGTCGGGTCGGGCCTTGGTCCCAATTGCTTCGGTGCCGCAGGCACCTGAACTCACGCCCTCTGGGGGCTTGGACGGAATCCGTTCATGGGTCGACCCTGCCTTGCCGGCACGAGCCGAGGAGGCCACCAAGGCACGACGAGCCTGGGGACCTAGCAAGACGAGAGGGTGCACTTACCATACTTGAATCTGTTGTTGTATGCCAACTTCTGCCATGGTAGGTCCACCCCCTTTAGCAAGACAGTTTCAAAAGATGCAGTTAAACCGTTAACCCCTGCCTGTGGCCACTTCCAGCACCGTCTTTGAGGCCTCAAGGGTCTGCATGCATCGAAATCCGGGACATAGGCAATCAACTATCTCAAAATTGAACTATCTTGCCTTCGAAGATCCTTGCGTGTTGCCGGACTTACTTGCCTGTCCAAGCCGTCTGTCCGTTTGCTCCGCAAAGTCGCACACTTCTGGGCACAAGCTGCCTTGCCGATGCGGCGTTTTACGCCTTTGGAAGCAGCCGCTTGGCCTAGAAAACCCAGTCGACTTAGAGAAGGAAGTCCTATGTAGTGCCGTGTCCCATCCTGCATCTTGTCTTCGCGGCCTTGGCGTTTTTGCCGGGCGAACTTTTCCCATGGCGCTGGCGAACTTTGCCGCGGGTAAGCTAAAGTAGCATGCACAGGTATTTCATGTCTCTTGGTGTCACATGCCTCTTATGGGTACAACGTGGCATATTTTCTTTTTGGCACAAACGAACAACTGCATCGTCCATGTGCCGCAGCTGTCGCATTGTAGTGGCACAACTAATAGGGTGCACAGCATCATTTGCAGCTGAATGTCAATTTTGAAATGAATTGGCTGCGGCATGTCACGCACAATCTTCATGGCAACTCGATGCTCAGTATCCGGTGAAAGGTCACGTTCGGCAGTGCATTCACAGATCTTCATAGTATTTCGCAGAGAGGCTTTCTGAACGACTGGACTTGCGAAACTTTGAGTCCGTCTGCAAGCCTGCTCTTATGAGGAGGACGGATGACATGATGCGGTTCTGGATGGTTCCGGTGTCAAGCCTTGGCCGAAAGACATGTCTCACGTTCACTCAGTCCCGCTCTCCTCTTCCCGCGCCTATGAGACTTGAGCTTTTCAATCCGAGCGGGTCATGGCAAGTCTGCAAAGACATCAAAGACCACAATGATCCATCCCTCTGTGAGCCAAGCCGACAGATTCCCATTCCGCAGACGGCATCAACATTTCGGAGTGCTGGTCTGCAGCTGAGGTGCCTTGACAGGCTCGCCTTTTCGAGCCTGCTCGAGCAATGTAAGAGCAACATCCAGAATTACAGACCAGGAGAGCATTCTCGCAAGTTTGCAGCGAGGCCTCCTTCCAGCTCTGTGATACTTTCGCTCGTCTTGCAACGACGGCCGCTGCCAGCTCACCAAGGAGGTCCTTGACATGCGATATTGACCGCAATACTGTGCACCACTTCTGTCAGTTCTCTCCGAAGTCGTTTCCAATCCTTCAGCTATATTACCTTCGAGAACTCATACAAGTAGCACGGCAGCATGGAACGTCCGCCAGAACAGAACATGGTACGAGTATGATGCTTGTGACTTGCTGGTTGCAGAGATTAGCAGTGGGCGCTTCGCTCGAGCATGAAGCTTCAATCCTTCGTGGAGTTGAAATCCATGCAGGAGTCCGTCACCTGAGTCTGTCCAGAGCTTTGACTTTGGCACTCTCTGACTACACCTGGATCAGTGTCATGAAGGAAAGACCAGAGTCCACATGCAAGTGAATGCAAGCTGTGAGGCTGTGAGCCTACAATACCCCCGGCAGACTGAAGCCATCGCGCTGCAGCCATACTTGAGGTCCTGCACCTTGGTCACACCTCCGCAGGTCGTACAAAGACTTTCTTGCCAAGTGGCGGCTCGACCCTACGTTTACCATGGCCTGGATCCAACTTCTGGTTCCCCGCGACAAGGAAGCTCTCTATGAGAACCTGATACCCCGAGTACGCCCTCACGCAATTGATCACAGCTGGTTGCGTTGTACAACCGGCACACCTCTCCCATAGACGTTGCTCAAGATTCTTGACAGCAGAAACTGTCGTGATTCGAATTCATCGCATCGCGAACCATGGCCACAAACACTCCGATGATCACATGAACTTGACGGATTTAGGGCTGTGCTCCACCGATCCCAGTGTTGCCAGCGGACACCTGGCAATGCTATGCTTTGCAGTCTCGCATCTCATGGCATGACTGTGGAAAATGGTCAATGCAATGGCGGCGAATCACGCACCTGCTCGGCGACGGATCTACAAGCCACTACCTGACGCGAGAATCGCCGCAATGGCGCTGCACAGGCTACCCCAGGACTGCAATGTTCAGTATCCGCTGTCTGCAGAACGAACTCAGCCACCTCTCCCTCGTACTTCTTCCGGGAGTTGCCGTGGGAGCCTTGCTTAGAACACATACGGGCAGGCAAAGCCCCGGAGTGAGGACCGCACAATCAATCATGATCTGCGCACCGCCTCGGTGACCGCTGATGGCCGGACTGACACCGAAAGCCAATGCCAAAGCATCCAAAGCCACAAAGCTCTGGGCCCGGCGAAAGCCGGCTTTGCTCAGGCGCTCAGCAGCCTCCGCTACGAAGGCCTCGCCTGAAGTGCGAGGAGTTCGAGGCTCTGCCAAGGCCGAGTCTGAGCTCATCCCGGGATCCCGGCCGAAATTCGGACCGCTCTCGGCACCCCTCAGCACGATGTGAGGTGCCGGATTGCCCTCGGCCTAAGAAGCCCAGTGGTGTCTGATGCGGCAGAACACACCCGACTCCTCGGGGGCATGCCTGGACGATTCGCACACGGCCGTGTCTGTCCGGAGCCAGCCGCTTCTGCGGAGATGATGCAGCCACGGCGGCGTTCACGGCGTCTTGAATGTCGCCTTCCGGCTCTGCGACGCACCAGTCATTCAAACAACACCCATTGAAGACCCGCTGTTTCAGGCTTCAACAGCACTTCAAAGAAGCCCGGAAAGCTTGACATAAGCAGGTAAAGAAATAAAGCTTCGTCTGAGAGTGCTGGGGACCCGACCACTTCTGCCATTCTTGAAGCCCATGGGCATCTTCAGGCTCGCCGCCAACGCCCGATGGATTGGGCTTTCGACCGTGCGAGCACCTATACTGCCGTAGGTCACGGCATCCTCGATGTAGGGTGCCACATTCGGATCCAGGAATTCGACGGCAGTAGGGAGCCCCAAAGCATTCATGTCAAGCAGCACCCGTCTTCCCAAAGCCAATCCCCGGCCAAGGTCTTCTTTTCCAGACAAATCGGGGTCACTCACCAAGCCCCTCCAGCCAACACTTGTCCGTGGCTTCTCCAAATACGTGCGCATGATTATCAACAGATCATCTTGAAGCTCCTCCTTCACTTCTCGCAAACGCCGCGCGTAGTCGCGGGCAGCTTCCGGGTCGTGGATGGAGCACGGGCCCACCACTGCAATCAAACGATCATCCTCGCCCTGTAAAATTGCAGCCGCCTCAGCACGACTTTCGTTGACCAGGCGCTTTAGAGTGTAAGGCAAGGGAAATGACCGTAGAAGCTCAGCAGGTGTCAACAGGCGCTTGAAGGTCCTTTCCAGACCAGACGGCGAGGCGACAGAGCGGTGCCACACGCTCAGCAAACAAACGGCTGCCGCGATGACAGCGCAGGAGCAAGCAACGGAACTGTTGCGCCTGCGGGCCTCCATCTCTATATCCCCGCACGAAAGAATGGGTGGAAAGTGACAACATATCACGCTGCCATGTGCCTGCACTTGCACCTTCAAGATCTGATCTACTCGGTACTACTGTGTAGGAATATATGCGATGCCACAGGATGTCAGAGGTGCTGCCGCTGCTGCCCCGACATCTGTAAGTGCCGGCTCAAAGGTCTCTACATTCTCTCTGCACACACATTCCGACTCCTTCGTTATGATTCGTTTCACACTTGAGAAAAGGGCCACGAAAGCTAGGGCTAGGGGAAGGGAGCTCAGCAAGGAAAGGCTGGGGCGACTCGTCTCGCGAATCCATTTCCGTGCATCACTGCGATTACCCGAGCATGGCGGAGACAAATGAAGACTTTCCTGGGTGCATTGGAATTTTCGGGCCGGCACATGCCAATAGCTCTCTGCCTCCTAGTGGGTCAAGGACATGTTGTCACTGATGTGCTCAGAGTAGTCGAAGCAATTGCCAAATGCTGACACTTGTTCCGAATCTTGCTTACAAAGGAAGCAGAAGCTGGTTGAAACCAGTGCCGATCTTTGCAGGGTCGAGACAACACGTCTGCACTGTGTAAAGCCATTCAACAGACCTTCGGGTGGGAGGGGGGAAAGGAGGGGGCCCGCACGTCCGCCTTGTACAAGCACCGCCATCTTGTCTCTGTAGTGCCCCCGCGCGTTTAAGTACCAGTGTTAAACCGCAACATAAGCTCCTAAATCCAGTTTTGACCTGGGTCACTACTACCGGTACTACTAAGGCTAAACGTCAACTCCCGCAAGCTCCACAACGCTGACTTTCGCGACAGTCTCTTTCAGGACCCACGGAGAGAATACACCTTTTCGAGACTTGGGCATCAAGGCCTGTCTGAATCTTCTCGGTAGCTGAAGTCGTGCATCTCATCTTCATCCTCCTGTAGCAGCCGAGGCCTTCGCTTGATGCTTCCTTGAGCACAGAAAACTGAAGCCGCACAAGCAGAAGCGATGACGCACAAAGCTCCTCCCAGTATCACCATCATTGTTTGGTGCTTTTGGGCATAGCTTGTAACACCTGATTCAACCTGACTGACCAAAGCCATGCCACTGCCAGCTCCTCTTAATACACAAGCACCATTTTGAAGCTCGTACTTGTCAAAGCACAATGTGCAATTTCTCCCCTCGCACACAGCGCAATGGCTGTCTAAGCATCGGGTGCAGCGTCCGGTTGCCGAGCTGCCATAGAAACCTTCATTGCATATATCTGTGCACACCCTACTCCTTCCGTCGAAGAAACGCCGCTCTTGTGCGCAGGGCGGGCGCTGAACAGTGAAATAGTAGTTACCTGCTCGAGACCTGTCAGCAGATGTGACCTGAAGTTGCACCACGCGGCTGTGGCCTACATCCAATGTAGTCATCAGCATCGAGTTCACGCGCTGTGCTTCTCCAACCGTCTTGCTTTCTGAGGGGGCCTCTGAAAGCGTCTGCAGACGCCTCGCCTGAACATGCGTTCCCGCATATTCGACTTCTGCTGTCATTTTCACTGCCTGGCCATTGTCAAGTTTGATGCAGTTGAACCTGACAAGGTCCTCCTCCAGGTTCAGAAAAACCGTATATTGCTTGTTCTCCGACTTCCAGCCGGGCACAAAATAAGCCCCCGAGACTGCTACATGCCCGAGTTCGGTTTCGCTTCCTGAGAGGCGGGAGACGTTTACCAGGTATCTCAAAGTCTTGAAACTCGTACCTTCCTGTTTGGCCGTCACATAGATTTCTGCCAAGGTCGAATCGCCAGGATCGAGCATGGTGGCAGCCGTGCTCATCTCACTGACTTGGCAGGCATCTCGAGGAGTCGCAGTGGCCTGGATGTGAAACCCAGCCATACGGTAGTCCAACGTTGCTTCGAAGGCTTGCATCTGCCCAGCTACCGGCCGCACATCAATGGGCTGCGCTGCCCCGTCGTCGTCTGCCAATGAATGAAGGAACAGATTGGCCAAGTGGCACTTGCCCTCTGCATTCGCTGTCTGCATGTTATCTCTCGGTGTCACGGCCTCAAATTCATTCCCTCCCACGGTGATGCGCTGCAGTGCGCACAGCAGCCAACCCAACAGTCGAAGGCCGATGGCTGTCATTGCTCACTGGCTCGGGGCCAACTTTGAGAACCTCAGCCTCCCTTCGAAGCTTCTCTTGTTGGATAAACTTTGATGCAGCTGAGACATTTCAAACGACAGCTCGCCTTGCAACCGCCAAGAGATGTACTCCCGAACGCTTGTTCGAAGTCCCGTGGCTAGGGCTCATGAGCTTAGGAAACAGTGACGAAACTACAGGTCAACATATGTGAATACTCTGTTCCGATTGAGGCAAGATTGACAGCCATGGACCGGCTTCTTCTGCAACCTACAGCAAAACAACACGGGTAAGGTATAGTAAGCTGCGCCGACTGCTTCAACCAGCCTCTTTGCCTGAACTGATCTTCTCATTTGTGTGCTTCAGGGCTTGGATTCCTAGATGAAGGTCAGCATTTCTTGATTGGAGTTGCTTGGTTCGTATCTCGGGCTGCGGGGAGAGCTGGATTATTACGGCAACCCGGGGCCTTCAGCATACTGATCTATGAATCTGTGAATACGTGGCAGAGCTCCCTGGATCTGAAATTCCGAAACTTCGCGGGTGAGTTTGTCAAGATTTAGAGCCTGAGACTCCTTCAGGGTTCCAGGCTTCCTTTACAAGGACGGAGTCTAGATTTTCGGGGGCTTCCAGATTTTGCAAAGAAAGGTGCGAGACGGTGTCTGTGAAACTGTGCGAGCGCGCGTAGCAAAGGATGGCCTCTCCCTCCAGTCCATAGAACACGGAAACCGGCCTATGGATGTTGATAAGCCTTTCGCGGAAATTTTGCATTTGCGCGCTCCAACAAAGCTCACTCCAACTCTGCATTTCCACTCACGGCCGATCGGTGAGCTGTCGCCCGATGGTTTGCGCCTGGCAGCTTGCACAGCATCCCGGATTCTGTGAATTCTGTGAGCTGGGCCTGGGATCCTTGGGCTCCCTGGGATCCCTGAGCTCGGCGTGTTTGACGGCGATCATCCTTGGGTTCTCGGTAGCTCTTCCATGCTCCACATGTGCCTTGCACACCCTCACTGACTGTCCTGCGCCACGGATTGCATGGTCAAGGAAGGTGGAGGGGGGTTTTTCGGAAGCTTCGCCAGCGCTTGTTCCTTCAACTGCTCCACGTAGGCCTCGACGCGAGGCAACACATCAACAGCCGTCTCAATTTCGGGCAGTGCCCGCCTGCCGCTTCTTTTGCTGTTTGCTAGTGATCTGCACACACAGGTCGTCTTCCGCCACGCCGCCGAGCTTTTCTGCGAGCATGCGTGGAAGTATAGTCATCTTGAGCAAGCATCCAGAGAGTGCAGGGCGCACGATGGAACGCACGCATGCGATCGCCGCCGGGCCGCTGAAAGTCGTCTGGCGGAGCCTTACACTCATTTCATTGCAAGGAAGCAGACTCCGACGGCTACGGCTAGAGACCACATCGCCAAGCTTGCAACATCCAGTCTCTTGAAGCTCTGGGCAAGCTGTTTCTGCATCATCTGAATCTCTTGACCTTGCTTCCATAGTTTACACCAATCCCTGACACCTCAGCGCAGACATTCAGAGCACAAAGCTGAGCTGCTGGCTGTCCAGCTTGCCGGCCTCGGCCATTGGAGTGTGCTTCTCATCATGCAAAACAAACCACAGTTTGGCGCAAAGGCTGGACATGTCACCTCCTAGCTCGATGCAGAGCAGGCACGTCCGGTGCCCAAAGCTGCAGCGCTTCATCCTTGGGCTGCTTCTTCTTCTGCTTTCCCCTGGAGCAGTCATGACTTCGGACTGAGACTGTAGAGCCGTGTGCAAGCTACTGGTATGTCCCTGTGCGCCTTTTCCCTGCCCGCTGCCTCACCTCCGCAGAGAAGAAACAACAGCAAGGCTGAAGGAGCTTGCATCTCCGCTCAGTCCTGGTTTGGATCGTCACCATCCTCCCTGGAGGTAAGGCAAGGGCAAGGGCGAGCTGCTCTTAAAACATGACAGGAAAAACAGCAGTGCAGTACAGTGCAAATGCTCGACGAGTCGCTCGTCGTTCCTCCCTCCGCCCCTTGGTTCCGACTCACCAGAGTAAGTAATCCTAAAGCCTTTTCTGAGACTGCTGCAACCAGGTGGCTCTGTAGAAACGTTGAGGTTGAGGCCAACAGGAACGCCCTTCTTTCCAGCCTGACAACCACAGGTCAGGCTTGCGAATGAGTAAGCTATCTTCTTCGACAAGCCTCGTTCTTCTGCAACCTCAGCTCCTCCGTGGCGATCCTAAAATCACCTAAGCACAAAGTCCACCGATGAGTAGTCACACCACAAGCACGGAAAACATGCTTTGCCACGAGTTGCTGATTCGCTCGATGAGACGTTCGCAGCTCAAGACCTCAGCTGAACTCTGTCGACGCAAGGCCGCTCGGCACAGCATATCATGTATTTCATCCTATGCCGTTGCCAGCTGACGTGCAGAGAGTCAAGCACAAGACTCTTTATCAACCTGTCAACGCTGTAAACACATCCGACAACTCGCATAAACGCACGCTCTCTGAGCGCAGATCTTGCAGCTTCCTCGCGGCATCTCTTCCAGACAAGATGCTGTTTTTCTCAGCTCACGAATCAGAGGATCTCCCTTTGCTCGCTCCGACACGACATTTGCCACAACCGATGCGGTGAAGAAGACCTCAGCATGGCAAAGCGGCACCGACGCGCAGGATGCGCGCCCAATTTGTCTGCAGATCATCTTGCGGCCACATCACCATGGAGGACAGAAACTGCTTGCCTCGCCAGGCCAGTACGTCTGAACGAGGACACTGACTGAATGCTGGGTGGAAACACAACTTCAGCCAGGAAGCTGGAGAGAAAAAAAGTGAGCAGAATCCTTGGATCACGAAACCAGGAAGCCAAGGTCAAGTCTCTGCACTGTGAGTGATCTATTGCTTGTGCCAACCTTTAACAGGTGTTGCACTCCAAGGGGTGCTTACCCTGTGTGCGGGTTCTTGGTATTGTGGCCAGCTGCATGCCGAAACATCAACTAGTACACTTAGTACACTCTCTCCATGTTAGTCGGCCAGCATTTTTAGCAGAGGTGCCCCTGCCCCAATGCAATGAAGTGGCTGAGGTGGCGTGTTGTTCAGAGATGCGAAAGCCGTCAGCAGCATTGCGACGCCTCATTTTGTAAAGCCATCCTATTCCATGTCTCAAGAGGAAAGCCTTGCTGCGGAATGCCAAGGCACACAGAGAGAACATGACAAGCCTCGAAGCACGACCCACTCATAGTCTGGACTCTCGCTTGGGAGCACTGATCGCACCAAGCAGCTGGATCAGCAACAAGGTTGATGCGTAGCTTTTCAACTTCTGCGCTCGCGCCTTTCTTACCCTCGGCTGCAGGTCTGTGCCATGACTCATCGCTGCAAGAACAAGCTTATCAGCCTATGCCGGTTATGCAGTGTGCACATCCAAGTGGCGCAATGCTGGCATTCGCAGAGTCGATACAACCTCGCGTGGTAGGTGGCTAAACAGTTGCATCCTTTGCATCCAGCTTAGCCAACAGCTCATGACGAACAGCCAATATGTCCAGGCACTCTTGAGTCGCATTCGCATCACTTCCTCCCGCATGTCCTGGCAAAGTGCATGCAGAACTGAATCACTGCAGCAGACGTAGGACCTAGGCAGCAAGGCCAATCCTCCTGAATCATAGAGCGCGGATTTCGCCGTTCCCACTCCTCCATGGTGCACAGTGAAAAATAGGGACTTGGGGCATGCTTTTGAGACTCCACGGCACCTGGACGCAGCGCTCCAAGTCTCTGTACTCGTAGATTAGGTCGGGAGTGCGCGTGTACACCTGACAGCCACAAGGAACTGGCACTAGCAACACTGGCAGGACGAAGGCTCTATAAGCGTGGGACTTCGAATTGGAAGGTTTGAAGCGATTGGCCAGTCTCGCCAGGAGCCAGTTGTTTGATCTTTCCTGCAGTGCACAGCATGATGCAAAGGCACACTTCACACTTGGCTTGCGACGTACATCAGGCAAGGCACGAACGATCTGTCTTTGTCTGTCCGACTCCAGATCGGCAAACCTTTCTTGTTAGCGTTCGTGCCAGGTGAAATCGCGACGCATCGCCGCAAGCGGCGAGCTGGCGGCCTGAATTTGCTGTCCTGCTCTTGCCACTCCAAGGGAGGCAAGTGCCTGAGGCTTCGTCTCGCAGGCGCTCGATGCAACCGAGTAAGGCAACTCTTTACGCGACGGTGAGATCCGGGCAGCTGTGGGACATCCGTCCGTTCGACGAACTTCATGCCTGAGCGTCGGCCAGAGATGCTTAGAGAGAGTCTACAGGCACTCTCAGCACTCCTCTTACTCTTCTTCCTTGAGAGCGAAGGAGGCGACTCTTTCGCCGAGCGGCCCTTGCCTGGCCCTCGGAACCACTGGTAGCGCAGCGCCTCCGGGGCTCGTCAGGTCAAGGCTACCCTTCTCGGGGCCCTCTTCTCTCCTTCTCTCGTTCTCTTCACTCTTTATATTATTTATATATCTTACGTCCTAAGGCACGTCATGGCACGTCTGCATGGTGTCTTCTCTGATTTCTGCTTGTTTGCTTTCATTTGCTGGCTAGGTCCACATGGTCCGCATTCTTCGATGTTTACAACGGACCCCGCGGGTGCTCTTTTGCTTTGCAAAAGTCTGGTCTGCCCTGGGAATTCTTAGAGCTCTCGGCTCTCCCATGTGCATCCATCAACATCATCGTCAGAGCGGTGCCAGCCTTCCAAAGCCTGATTCGCACCGCGGAGTTGAAGGTGACGCCACAGCGCGCCTCGACTTCCAGCAGGATCTGCTCCACCTTTGCTTAAGGGATGCTCCAGGGATGCCTAGGGGTCGCGCGGAAATCTGTCGGGCCCTTTCGGAGTCTCACCTTCAGGTCGCTGATCTTTGTCATAGCGTCGAACATGGAGTGGCCTGCCTGGCAAACTGCTTTCTGATCAGACTGTGCTGTCGCAGAAGCCAACCGTGAGTCAGTAGACTTACCATGCTAATGTCTGCTGGAAGTATTAGCAGGGAAGAGCACTCCTTATCTGATCTCGGAGGTCTTGCCTGGTCGAAGTACTTGTAGAATTCTGCCAGCCCCGATGCAGCCAACAGCACCTGGCTCAACATGATTGTGCAATCTGCCACACAGACGAAGCACGCATTTGTTTGAGATGAGCCTGTGTTGACATCAGGTCCTTCTTCTTCTCTCCATTCTTGGGCATTCTCACCCTACCTGCAAATGTGGCAGTTGGTCGAGTGCCTTTGACGACAGCTCCGACAACACTAACCACGCTACACACCTGCTGCTCCACGATCCTTAACCCGTCTGCACGTGCCAGGACATGGCAAGACGTGAACATACGCTAACACATGTCAATGTGACGTTCTGGCAGACTGGGAAAGAACAGGACTGGCCTCCTTTCTATGCTACTTTGCTTGAAGCTCCCTCTTGCAACTGTCTCCATGGCTTGGCCAGTGGAACGCTGCAATCTAAAACGCAGAAGGTGTGCGCGCAAATGCACCGCAACAGTAGTCTGTGGTTGTGGGCTATGGTTGCAAGTGACTTCGGCGTCAAATGTTCTTGCTTGTTTGCAGCTTCTCATCTTCGATGGGAGGCGACATAGCAGGCCTAGCACTGTCTGGGGTGTGTGGACTCGCGCCAGAAACCGTTCGGCTTTAAGCTTCTGCAAGCCCGAGGCTGCGAGCCGTGCAAAAGCCTTCTGTCGACTCCACCCGAGGGCCTCCACGTTCCTAAGTTCCTGGCATGTGCTGCGTCCCACGGGTTGATTTATGCTGCAGTGGACAAGTGGCTTGCAAGCCTCCGGCGCTGTGCTACAGCACTGGCAGAGGCTCCCTATGCAAAGGGTGCAGGGTTTCGACACGATCAGACACACAAGCGATGAATCCAACGGAACGGAGTAAGAAACACGAGGGACTGCAGGACAGTGCTGGCTAGGGTCGAACAGCCTCTTTTCAGAGCCGCACCAGCCTGCTAAGTCGGGACTGCACCTCTCTAACGCTGGCCCGGGACGGCTGAAAAAACCTGCGCGCATGCGCTACGTAATGCCGCACTTTGAAAAGAGCCTGTCTCTAAAAGGGCTCCAAAGACCCAGCTTTGCTGGCCGAAGAGCAAGGTGTCAAAACTTTTTTTCGGGTCCCCTCCATCCCCAAATCTCACCCTGACCCCCCAAGTATGCGTGACAGTTCTCTCACGCTAGTTCCGGGCCATTTAAGCTTAGAAGTGCTTCAAGCTAATTTTACTTGGACCCGAACGGCTCATGCCTTTTGCCGTGGTCTCTGACGATTTGGGACTGGCAGTTGGGGGGCCCTCGACCTTGTAGACACTCTCAGCACTTCAACTTACATACACCGAAGAGACATTGTCGGCTTGCGAATAAAGCTTTCAACGAGATGAAATCGGTCCTCAGAAGGTACACCAGGCTCGTCCAATAAAATGTGCGAATGTGTTGTGAGGGATTCCTCCACCGCTGCCAGCCGGAGTCTCGAACCTTTGGCCAGCAGGCGGACGGCAATCTGTTTGGCACGCAGCTGGAGATCTTCTTCCGAGCTCGAGTACGACTGGGGGTCGAAAACACAGACAGTTCGGTAGCATGCACCCCAACAAACCACACTGTAAGTGACTACGAGCCTTTGTCTTGCTTGCCTCCTACACCCGATTGCCGGCATCTAAGCCCGGCAAGTGTCGTCTGCTCCTGTCAGGGACCCCATCTGATAGACACAGGTCACTGGCAAAGGCAGGCAGCCAAAGAAGAATGTACAAATATAGATGCACAACGGTCGAATGTACAAATATAGATGCACAACAGTCGCATCCATGGGTGGAGGGAATCGGTACAGCCAGACCTTCGTGTCGCAGTGCATGCTTCAGTGAGTCCAGGTGATAGCTAAATCTGCTGAAATGGAGCCTTCTGTGTCTGACTGTTCACTTGCCACCCAAACCCTGAGGGTCAGGGAGGCCTCGAGACATAACAGCGGCGGTGGCTTCCGGTTCATTCTTCAGCATAGTGAGCAGGGAGGTCGCGAGCTTTATGCCGATGTTGCAGGCGCGCCAGAGCCGTGCATCCCCCAATGTCATGAAAAGGCTTGAAGGGCTGCATGCGTACAATCCACTCCTTATGTCTAGGGCCTTTTCGCCGTGAGAGTGGCCTTCAAGGCATCCAAGTTCAGGACCGTGTCGAAAGCACCTGAACCTCTGCTTCCCTCCTTGAGATGACGTCCCGGGCCGCCAAGACTGCCACCGCAAGGCTTCAGGGTCAAGATGGGTCAAGAGATAGCCGCCCTGCCTCATCCCCACCGTCATCCCTGAATTTCTTGTTGCCCTTCCCTTCCTGTGCGTCCTTGTCCTTCGCTTAAGGTGGTTTCTCCTCATCCCCTTCCTTGCCTCCGCCCTGGATGTCCTCCGCGTTGTCTCGCCACTCATTGTGTTCTCTCCGAAGCCGTTGTTGCTCCATTTCGTTTGGCTATTGAAGCAGTTGAGTACTCCGATCAATCACGACCTCCCCCGAAGTAAAGTCGGGGTCTTCTCCAGCGGCAAGAAACTACACGAAAGAGCTCAAAACCGCACCCCGGGGCCTTTCTTCATACGACAAATCTCTTCAGAAATCTGCCCAAATACCGTCCGGTTCGGGACTTGATCTACGCCGAACGGAGCCAACTAACAATCGTGGTGCAAACATGTGCAAACGGTCCGGAGAATATCGACGAAAGCACTTCTTCTGGAACGAAGAACCAACTTTATCGATAAATGCTTCCGGAGGAATAAGTCTTTCGACCTGTGGAAAACGCGTAGCATCATATCCATTTAATCACTGCGCAGTGACAGCACTGAATCTGAAGCAAATGTTCTCCTCCATGCTGTGACAAGTCGATCTTCGAACCGATCTTGCTTACTTCCGTCCACTCGTCATACACATCAACCGGACATCAACTTACGGGAACGACATGAGACCTGTTTCGCCATTGCCAGGCACGCAGTTGAACTGCGAGCTGAATTACCACTTTGCACATTAACTGCACCGCAGCTTCAAACTCTTTCAGAGTTGTGAGAATGCACTGGGCGCGCGCTTTGCCCGGTGAAACTGAGGCCAACCCAGCCTCAAATGCGGCGGTTCAGCACGGCCTTGATGCTCTCTTGCTTCTTGTGCCAATCCGTCCTACCGGTACGAAGTGTTTCAAAGGCTAAGATGTGACCGAATCCCCACGCTCTGTCCTGCTGTAGTGATGAGACAGAACTTGCCTGTGAGCCTCCAAGAGATCGTTGGAGGATTTCAAGTATCCACACAGCCCATCCTTGCAGCAAGTTCCGCTGTGCCGACGGCTCTTGTGTCAATGGCTGGACAAGGCCCCACACCACCGTTTTCTTGCCACAGTAGTCCGTGACGCTCGGGTTCTTCTTCCGTCCCTAGTCGTGGCCGTCCAATCCCGGGCTAGAAGCACTTTCAAGTGCAAGAGTCGCGTGCAAGGGCCTCAGGTGCACCGTTGATCCTTGTCGCAGGACGAGGTTTGTCAAGGACTGGCAATAGCCTTGTACAATACACTAGTGCGCAAGTGATGGGCAGCCTCTGGAAAGTCTCATTGAGGACCACCGCGGGGAAGTTGCATGCTTTCGATGCCTGCGATGCATAGCGCTGAAGACACGGCTGGCCTGGTTGAAAGTTCAATCAACCTGGACTGACAAGGGATCGTGTGCTTCGGCATGACCCGGCCCAAGGGGCTTCTCTCCCGGCCTGAGGGTGTGCTGCATGCGTCTTGACAGAAAGTGAACGACTCATGGCCTGGGGCTGACCGACATGGACACTCTCCTCCCAACATCCTGAGACGGACGGGAAGAGACGGATGTTTACGGTGACATCTCTGTCAGACGGCCTCGTGCACGTCCCGCTTCATGGTCGACTTCAGCTCGTTCACCTGACTGGCCAAGTTCGCAACGAAGGACGGGCAGGAAGTCTTCAAGCAACGCGCCGTCTTGTGCATCGGTGCCAATGTTGTGCGAATCTCCTGACTGCTGCAAGTGACGAGTTGGTCTTGCTGTTGCTGCAACGATCCTTCTCCACCCGCTTGTCGGACTCTTGCGACGTAGTGCGTTCCTGCAGGCTGTTCAAACAAGTCGTGGCTGGTCGGAGCTTACATGAAAGCCTACTTTCTGCAGCACTGAACAGAAAAGAATGACCCATACACCAGAGTGAAGCATCATGTTGCTAACATGCAATGCTTCAAGATTCCGCGACTTTGTGCGCACAACAATGCACAATAAAGTAGTTGTTGTGGTGTTGTTGCTGTTGCTGTGAAAGTCCAAGAACTGACCTCGTGATCACTTTTCCTTGCGCAGCGTTTGGCTCACCAGACGGCCGTTGACAACTGTATCTTTTCGCAAGCGCGTAAGACATGGGACCCTGATTTCGCGCGACCGATTGCCAAGCCCGTAAAACATGGGACCCTGATTTCGTGCGACCGATTGCCTGCCTTCGTGCACACAGTTATTTCCTGTCGTCGCTACTTACAGATTTTGCACAATACTTATAACGACTAGCGATTCTCGCTTCGTAGCGCCAAGCACTCTTGTTAGTAGGTGCATTTGGAAATCCGGTGTCGCTTAGGGCAGGTCTGCTCGTCCACGCGCGCAGGGGAATTGCAGGGAAGATATACCAGATTCCTATAGGTTCTAGTTGCACATCCGACACCGATGCGTACGGGCATAGCCTTGCCTTTACGCCCGGTGTGAGGTTCTGCAGACTGGAGACGACCTGTGGCACTGGCACGCGCCGCTGCCACAGAGCACATGTCTCGAGTGGCCTCACTGATGCAGACGCTGCCGCAGCTGCGGACGTCGAAGAAGTCAAAGATAACCTGGGGGTCCTGGCGAGCGCAGCGTTGTTTCCTACAGTGCAGGGTGCCAACAGTGGTCTCCTCACACTTCACGTCCAGCTTGAGCAGCAGCTGCGCAAAAGCCTCTCTCCCGGGTGTTTGGGTCAACTCGTCTCTCAAACCAAAAATGCTTGCACGATGTTCCCTCCAGTGAGAGGTCTCCATGCTACAAGTAGGGGCTGTGCCTGACAGTTCAAGCGCCGGTCCCAGGCCACTCCCGAGTTGCGGAACAGGTCGGCAGTTCGCCGATGATGGACAAGAGCCTGCGACTGCGTAGAGAACGAGCCTGGCTGGCTTGCATCAAGGCCTGCCATGGCCTGCCTGCAGGCGGATGCCCTCGACCACGCAACTTGGCACAAACAGCTTCACCCCGCGGAAGAACCTCAGCAATGGCCCACGTACCCGAAGATCCATGAAACATGAGACGTCATAAGCGCTGGAGGAATTCAGAATCTAAGAATTCCTGTGCCTTCCAAGCTATCCCTCTCAGAGCCTTCCAGGGCCCAGCAACGTACAAATTGTCCGAATCAAAAGGAATCCAAACCATCCTGGAACCAGTGAAACTTTGCGAGACTGTGAGTTTACGATCAAAGGAGCTCGTACAGAGTGAGCTTGGTCGTCCCGTTTGCATCGGCCAACCAAAACAAATAACTGGTCTCCCGCCTGTCACCGGAAGAGTTCATCGCAAATAACCTCTTATTTCCGACAGCAGCTTGATGAAGTGGCCCCTGTACCTGCTGAAGTCCAGCTCCTCCAAAATCTCTGCAAACTCGGGGCAGGTCAACCTTGGACGTAGCCATGGCAAAGTTTTCGGATAAAAACTTCAGCTGCTGGACAGCTGTACATCGAAGAATATCTGTATATATATATGTATATATAATAACATACGTGTAGTGTTGAGTCTCAGGACAAATAGCAGGAGTTCCGATGGAATCCTCTTGTTGATTCTGGGCCTTACACAGTTGTCGGTTGGTCAGTTGAAGCGTCACCCAGGACGTTGGTGCTCCGGCAGTGCACGACGCAGAACTCAACACAGCCAGGAGTTGCCGATACCGCTCCAAGCTAAATCTGAACCAAATCCCAGCCAGCTACCTTGAGCTGAACCTTGGGCTCCTTCGGTGCAGACCCTTGTAGAGTCCTGTGATCTGAGGACATGGTGTGCCAAAGAATAACGAGAACGACGAATCCAAACAGCCGTGAGCGGACAAGCATGAAGAGTGCAACAGGGTCAGCACCCCACTGCCGGTCCAAGGCACCGCATATCGTCATCGTTGTTGAGCTCCTGTTCCACTAATCATTCTGAATCTGAGCAAGTGACAGTCCTTCCTTTTCCTAATGTGTGGAGCATGTGAGGCATCCTCGTTCTCCAGATGCTCAAAGGATTCACGGAAAATCGCCTCGATGCTGCGATAGCGCTGCTGAACCTGCCAACAACGACATGGGAGCATTCCGGAGAAAGACTCAAAAGCGGCCTTTCGCCGAAAGTCCTCCATGTGCAGGGTTGGTCTGGACAGTGCCAGCGCGGAGATGAGCCTTGGATGCTCTACAGTGCATGCCGCGCTTTCCCTCAGACGCTCAAGTAGCATGGCAGCACGAATCGAATCGCCGCTTCTGCATCCTTGGCACTCGGATCGTGACAGATCCCCACCGTCATCCACATCCAAAATCCGACACGCCTGCAGAACGTGTTTCAAGTGTTTCCCAGAGTCAGAAGTTGCCAGCATCAAGCTTCCAAACAGACAGAGGGTTCATCACAGCGCCTTCTGCGCGGCAGCCTTGGACAAGCCTAGCCGGTCAATGAGCTTTCGCTCGAAAACCTGCCCGACCGTGCCATGTGCCATGTCGAATTGGCGACAAAGCAGCGTGACCCACGCCACCTTCAGCTCAATGTTTTCCTTGCTCGAGCTTCCTGGCCCGAGACCTAGTCGTGACTTGTGCATCCCGAAATCCGGAACTATCTGGTCATGTCGGCAATCGCTGACTACTGTTGACGCATGAATGATCACGAATGCTAGGTGCGGGCCTTGCCAGACTCCATCACTGCTTCCGAACTTGAGGCGGGCCCGGTCGGCCTTGTCTTCGCTCTGCCGCATTACACGTAGCGGCTGCTGGTTGATGACCAAGACTAACGGTGCTGCTGTGCAAAGACTCTTCGTGGCTTAGCCCGTGGCAATGTCCTCCATGAGCAAGGAAGGACCGACACTTCCGAGCGCAGCCACCAAGTCGTAAAGGGAGGCCTACAAATCATGTCAGGCACCAAGCGCAGGTATCAGGACATCAGGAGCCCAAAATCTGCAACCCATCGCATAGTAACGTAGGAGATCTGTGAGCTCGAGTTCTGAGGATGAGGTATCGGTAAAGCATGACACAAGTGGTGGCTGTTCTAAGAGTTCGTCTTCAACCTGCTTTGAACATTGCCCTGCCTTGCTGACGGGGTCTCCACTGTCTCGCACATTATCCTCGGCGCTTGGATGCCCTACGAAGAATGTAAACCCCCGCAAGGCCACGCTGCCCAACTTCATGTTCCCTGCGTTGCCCCGCGTAAGACACAGTACAGCACACCACATACCGCGTGTTGTCAGACAAGCAACAAAGATGGCTCGGTGCTCGTCAGGCTCGACAACGTGAATACGACCTCACATCGAATTCTAGTTCACGACCAAGCAGAAGGCTCTCCATCCATGAGTCGACGGCACAAAGCAGCTGCAAATTCCTTCATCAACACTGGCTCCCAAAGGCATGCTCAGAAGGAACTTGTTGCAGGAACTGGCCTCCAAAATTAGTGGCTTGGCAGGATTCACAAGTCCATTCCCTTCCATCGCTTCCAAAGCCTCTCAGATCTCAGACGCGAATCCGTGCGACTGGGAAGACAAGCTGCAGGCGCCAAGATAGTCTCAAGGCCTGCGTGGTCTTTGTGTACCCAAACGAGACCAACCGCTTTCGGAGTGAATCGACCCCTGTGATCTCAGCCATGCCTTCAAGGGCTGCCTCAGGTCGTCTCGAGTCGACCGACCACCAACATAACAGAGCATGCGCATCTGCCTGGAACTCACCAAGGGTCACGCTGCCTGCCGTGAGGCTGAAATGGGCTCATTGGGCTGTTGCATCAGGACCATCTTGCGACACAGCGGCCGTCGCGGTTCAAGTCAAGAAGCTCAAAGCTGATGCGCGCCTGTCTAAAGACTTCTCTTCGCTGCAAGTGCAAATCCCAGAACATGGATTCACGAATTCTGCGTCGGAAAGATGGCGAAGGCCGACTCAGTGCGTCCACTGCCGTGCTCGCCTCCCGGAAGGTAGCCAGGCCGGAGCCGCGGAACATGACCCCCCACTCCTGCCAGGAGCCATAACAGCACCCCCACACCGCACGTTGGGCTGTCCATTCGGGTTGCTGCCGGGCCTGAGGCCCGATCTCCTGGTTCACGTTGAGGTCCAGGCAGCGGAAGGCATCCGCAAGGCACAAGTGCTTCCCCAGAAGCCTCGGGAATGCGAACTCTCGAAAGCATGAAGCATGGCAACACACAGGTCCGGTGATGACATGCGAACTGCCCCGCGCCTCTTGCGAAATTTTCTCAGGGAGAAGTTGCAGTCATCTGCAAGAGGCGCTGGCTGCTGACGTCGTGCAACTGCAAGAGCCTCTCCTCCCTCCTGATCTCAGGACATTTGTCAGCTTGCAGATGCGCAAAAGCTGCTGCATAAACCCCTAATTATTGTGAATCTGCAGACTTCCCCACCACTTGCTCATCTCGCCCTCGCATCCCTCATTTGCACCAGCACCACCATGCTAGGTTGTCTTGGAAGAAGCTGTTGAGGTCGCAGTCAGCATGAACTTGCGAGGTCCCTTGACTCCCAAACAGCTGACGCTGGCAGAGACAATGAATGAGAACGGGAGGAGCGTCAAAAGACCAAGGGAACCGGCAAACAGCCTTTCCTCCCCAGGGGCTTCACGATTCACAACCCGAAGCTCCTTGTTCAACTCCTCGGCGATGTCACCAATCTTGCGAACCAGTAGCGCTGCATTCTTCAGTCGGTGGAAGACCGGCTTCTTCGTTCCGAAGTCAGGCTGCTCTGCGCTCTCCCATACCTCTGCGACACTGCTGGCCTCATATTTGGAACGCCCCAGAACCTCTTTGTCCCTCTTTGTTCCAGCAACTTCTGGAGTGACATAGAGAGGTTGTCGGCGGGGTGCCGATGAGTCTTGAGCTTCAAACTTGATGTTCAGCTCTCGCTTCAAGAGATCACTCATCTTCTTGAGCTGCTTACTGTCTATTCCCGATACCGTCTTCTTCAGCGAGTGGTCGAGGGCAGATCTGGGAGTGAGCTGCTGAGCCTTGAAGTCTCGAGCTTCATGCACTTGCCGATCCTTGGAGGGCTTCAGAACACTGGTCAGGCTGCGCTTCACTGCCGAATCATCGCTCCCCAATGTGTTGATCGATGGCAAAGCCGGAACGCTTAAGGCGCTGTTCGCCTGGAAGGCCAGAGCTTTCACGCCTCGCTGACGCCGATAGCTGCTGCCGACGCGTGCCATAGACGCAGGGTTGCTGGGAAAGAGGACCCTCAGGGCAAACTCAAATCACAAACACACGTGCATGTAGCACAATGTAGCTGTAGCTAACCGCTATAGGATTCGAAAGCTGAAATTCTGCAAAAGTCACGCACAACACTCAGACTCGAGTAACTTCTTGAAGCTGACTGCCTTAGGATGCGCTCCACGGACTCCTCCGTTAGCTCCACCGAGGTCAGACCGGCCCTCTGTGTCACCACTGCTGCGTTCCGGCGTCGCGGCTTGGGGCTTCTCTCGCCCTCCTCTGAGCAAGCGCTCTCCGACCGCAGAGTGCCTTTGCTGAGGCTGCGCTTGTCCGGCCTTTCACTACCCAGGTCCTTTACGCGTGCAAGCGCTTCCGGAGGTGCAGGCATAGGTCGAGCAAAGCAGGCCCTTTCACTGTTGCTGAGGCCATAAAGGCCGCGACGCCGCCGCTCCCACCTTTCTTGCTCCTCTTGCTCTACAAGCTCCTGCTTTTTCTTGTTGCCATGATGTATCGAAGCTCGCCTCTGCCTGATCTCATCTAAGTTGATGTCGCGAACTTTTGACGGTCTCTTCAGCGCAAAGAAACCCGACTTCTTGAAATCTTGGTCTCGAAGATCTGGCAATGACTGGCTCTGCGTGGACTGCATACCAGCACCTATTGATCTGCTTCTTCTATGGACACATGCAGGCTTCCTTTCTGCACGCCACTCGCGCAGAAACCATGAATTCGGAGCGCTCAACTGAGTTGGCTGACCAAGCCGCCTCCTACACTCCCCTTTGGGGATGTGCCTGACAGGCAGAGGCTACAGGCAAGCCACGGGACTCACGGTTCTGAAATGAAGGACAACTCTTGTTGGGTGCGCAGTTTCGCTTTTATGTCCCATGTCCGGGTGCATCAAGGAATTTGAGATTTGAGAGCTACACCGGCGCCTGTATTTCCCCTTATACGCGACCTGAAGAAGATAAGATTATCCTATGAACTTGGTGATACTTGGTGCAGATACAAAACAAGTTGTAAATGCAGGATGGCAACAGTGACCGGCCTGGAAAAACAAAGCTCCACTGGCTGTTCGGATGGTTACTTGGTTGGGTCTGGCTCTGGCGGGGCTTGATTGAGGGAGCCTTGATGCGCAGGTACAAGCCCGAACCGCAGAGGAAACCGCCCTGCGAACTGCAGTCGGTGCAGTACACCAACTTCTGAATCTGAACCTGCATATATAATTCGAGCTTTTGCCAACGAGCAGTCGCGTGCCATGCGAACGCTGCTTTGCCAGCTGTCTCGCCCTTTCTTTGAGCCAGATGGGCCCGCAGTTCCCGGCTCAACTCCGGTCCGGTCCAGCTTCGGGCTTCAAGCGCTGCATCTGCAAGCTGCACAGAAAGGCTTGCAGGACCAGCCCATTGTGGGCTGCGAGTTTCCAGGAGTTTGCCGTTAGTTCGGCTGCTCCTCATCTGCTGCGTTCGCTTTGCATAGATTCCACGCGCGGCACTTCTCCAGGGCCACGAGACTTGCCTGATGCCGACATGCATTATGGACTGTTCGGAATCCAATCCTGAGGCCGCAGCGCTTGAGAAGCCAGCCAGGCGGAGCTCTGCACTGGAGTAGCCTGAGAAAGTCACGCAATTAGGGATGGAGGAAGATCGTCGGGCGGCCGGGCCGGCACTGCGCAGGTCTGACAGCGTGAAGCCGCCTGCAGTTCTTGACAGCCGCGCGTGCTTGCAGCTTGCAGCAGATCTCTGCATCGTTTGTTTCTTGACGAGGCGCCAAGTTTCAGCTTCCACGCTTGCACCTGTCAAGGTCGGTGGCCCGACTGGGGAATCGCATAAGACTGCATCCATAGATGACTTGTTCGCCCGCCCCTCGTTTTCTCAACGCGACCACGGATGCCACGTCCGTGAATCTGGGCTCCAGCTTGTGCCGTGTCAACGGGTGCGTCATTCTAGAATCGAGGATACTCAAGGCGTGAGGACTGGGCCCAGCGGTCCGCAAATTCCTGATGGAAGCACCTTCAACGGCAACTTGACTCCACTTCTCTGCCATGAGCTGTAAGGACCCTGGTGGAACCTGCAGAAGCCAGATCAGCAAGCCGGAATCCTGCCTTAAGGGCCAGCAGAAAGCTACGAGGGCATTAGTTGACAAGAATTGCAGGACATGGAGACAAAGCTTGTGGTAGATCATGTTTACCACACTCAGCTGTACGCCAGTTGTGGCCCCTACTTTGAGCCGAATCAAACCGGAGTTCGCACGTGTGCGCATTTTTAGCATACAGTGCTGCACTCCGGCTTGTCGACTGGAGCTTGTCACCCAAACAAACTTTGGTGCAGGCGAATTGTGACTGGATCAAAGACTATGATGTTGATGTCGGTGCGCTCTACCTGCGAAGGCCGAAGTTGAAATGGCACGTGTCAACATGTAAACTCGCGTACATACACATGTGCCACTCGAAAATAAGAAAATCAATATACATATTAACACACTCACAACATACACACACTCTTCTTCTCCATGGTTTGGGAACTGTCTCTTTCTTTCGCCAGGGCTATGGTGAAGGGGGTTCCCCTCCACAAGTCTCTTTCTTTGTAAAGTGTAAGGCCGGGGTTTCCCCCCGCCCTTGCGCAGGTGCGCACCCCCCTCGTTTGTGAGACGAGCCTTCCTCAAGGGACTTTCCACAACTAACTCTGTCTTCCTTCATTCCGTCGGGGGTAGGTCCGCAAGCGGACCCGGGCCCAGGCCTCCCATTCCCCCACAACGGTGGAATAGGGCTCTGGGGTCAAAGGACAGGTTTGTGTCTTGAGGTCGGTTAGACAGGTAGAGTGCGTCCGTCATTCAACCCCCCGAACCCTTTACGCAATCGCGCATCCCGGCCTCGTCTCCGCGCCTTCTACGGCATTATCCTTAGACCCTCGACGGACGCTCCCCCGCATAAAACCTATGGGCTGCAGGCGTTCCCCTTTCCTCAAGCTACAACTAAGTGCACGACAGGATCATCTCCAGTGCGGTACGGGTAGTAACAATGGGATGCTTGGAGACGCTGCTGCTGGCGGACCCACCTTTCAAAGCAACACTGGAACATGAACCATCAAAGCATCAGAAGTTTTCCTGGCTCTCCCCGCTCAGAAAGTTGTGGCGAACTACGGAAGCATCCAACAGCATGCAGTCCACGACTGTGTACCGATTACACTGCAAGTCACAAGACACTGTGCGTTCGGCTCCCCCTTTTTGTTGTCTTAGACCTGTGGGGCGCCGTCTCCGAAAGCAACAAGTCAACAGAAACATCTCTCTCTCTCTCTTTCTCTCGTTCTCTTGCTTGCTTGCTGGCTGGCTACACAAGCTGTCAGAGCTGTAGCACCCTCTGCACTGCCAGAAGGCTCCACAAGGTTTTTGCAATGCTCATTGCTCGTGACAGCACATCAGATTGGAGAAACCTGCTTCCGCTGACCATTTATCGACCGCTGCGTTTCCAGCATTGCAATTCCGACATCCCTGTGTCTTAAGTAACATACCGGCTGTCTGGTGTCTTGTGGAGTAAAGGTGGCGAGCATGGCTGCTGTGGTATAGAAAACAAGTCTAGGTGGAGGGCCCGAGCCCGGAGCATGAATACAGCCATCGCTCCCGGCACCTTGAGCGCAGTAGACTGGGACTCGGCGAGGCCTGACATGGCGCAATGAGAACTGCTGATCTTGGTGCTGCTGACTTACTCATGGCGGCTCACAAGCCATTCATAAACAGTTTACCTTGGGTCTGCGCCAGCACATGGGGTGCAGTGTGCAGGCATGCTGAGGTACGGGAGCGTCGGTGAGGGTTGGGGTGGGCGTGGGTCGGCGGCATAGGGGTTGGGCTACAGTATGGGTGTGGGGGGGGGGGGGGGGGGGGGCTTAGGCCTCTCGTACACTTTCACTAACACCTGAAACCTGGCCTCAACCGTCGACCCCAAAGCCTAAGGTCTGTTGTGTCAGCAGCCGGACGCAGGCACCTCCGGGTTTGAAGGGCCCGACAAGAGCCTAGAGGGTCAGAGCGCGCCCATGCCAAAACTGTTTTTTGGAAAGAGTTTGCAACCACGCTGCCGGTCTGTCTGCTGAGATTTCAGGAGTGGCTCATGGCCTCATGGCTGTCGTGTTCGCTATTCCATTATGCATCATGAATTGCTTTTCCGAAGAACCTGTTTCAGGACAAGGTTGTTCTTCTAAACACCGTTTCTGGGGCTGGTGGTGGTGGCGGTGGGGTGCGAATGGTGGGCATGGGACGTCAATACATGTAAGCAAATGATTCGGGGAATATTCTTGGAATAGTTTTGGCTCTCGTTTCAAGGTCAATCACCTTCCCAATAGAAACCCTTAAGTAAACAGACACGTGCCGTGAGTAACTTGCGACAAATAGTCGGGGAAATAGTTGGAGGCCCATTCGGCCTCTGAACAGAGACCCCTAAAGAAAGAGACCGACGCCATGAGCTTGCGACAAATACCTAGGAAATAGCTATATGCATCTGCTGCCCCATGCCTCGACCAATGCGGCTTCCTGCCCGGAAGCCTGGCAACAGACAGGATGGGACATCTGCACATCTGCGCGGCCCCTCTTGGCAAGGCTTTGCCTGTTCTCGCTTATGGCCACACTTGCGGCAGAAGATCTCGTCTGGTGCATGTTGGCTTCCGCACTTGGCGCAGAAGGCCTCGCTGGCTGATCGGAGGACGAGACCGCGGCCGAAGTACGCCACATGCTGAAATCTCTCTCCTGGGCACTGGTGAAGTGGAAGGCGCCAGTGCTCGAAGCTGCTGGGGAAGTTGTTGGCCTTCGCGCCAGAACTCGAGACAACACGACACTTACAGCCGTCGTTGACTGGCAGCCTTCCCCTACAGACCAAGAAGGCATGCCGATTCGCCGATGTTGTAAGCTCGAAGAAGAGGTGGCTTGAGGAGCAAAGGCTTCCCTAAAAACATGTTTCCTGTTTCCTGATTGCTTCTCTGTGTGCAAGCAAATCTGACCCACGTGACTCTGATTTGCCGCGTCCTGAGCGTCTGAGGCGAGGCTGCACCGTCAATCCGAGTTCCTGGCGTGGGCTTCAACTCGCTTCGGCGCCAAATGTCACTTTGCAGCCGAAGGGCTTCCGTGCAGCGGCGAGTGCTCCTGACAGGCACAGAGATGCCTCTGTCGGTATGGCCGCGTCTGAGCCCGCGTCCATCAAGCTTTTGAGGTCTTCCACATTGCCAGTCAGCGTCCTGCCGGCAACGTGCTAAGCAGCTGTCAGCTTCGGTTGAGTCATTGACCGTCAGGGTCCTCAAAGCGCTGCTGTAGCCAGGCTCGACATGCGGACGAGCCTTGACCAGAAAAATTGCACGCTATGGTGCAAGCGACCAGATTGCATGCTTGCATCTGTGGCTGTAGCCGTGCCTGTGCTGCATTGATCTCGGTCTGAAGGCGGCTGTGGGATCTCACCACCTCCTGGCAGTCTAAACAAAGCAAACAAAGCACAGTTCCAGAATATTTTGCAAGGTCCTCTTGCAGGCCCGGTCCTGGAGCTGTTCTGCCAGCTGGTTCAAGCTACGCTCAAACCTTGCGAAGGAAGACACCAGAGGTTTCTGCAAAAGGGCCTTGCAAGTGCCCGGCTGGGACTTCAGGTCTTGGAGGGCTCTCTGCTGTTGCCGCATGTCCTGCAAAGTTGGGTGACTTTCGAAACCATGGACGAAACGCCTCCTTTCCACGATCAGCAACTTGAACTTCAAAAGCTGGAAATTGCCACACAGATCTGATGCAGGGTGTCTTTTAGCGCTCGTCTCGCCTTCCACCCTCTCGTGTAGCGCCAGCAGCTCTTGTCTGAGCAAGCCACAGCTTCACGAATTGCCTCTGCTCGTCTGTCTGCGGAGACTTGGCCAATGCCCCGACATCAGCTTTGCTGCCCCTGCAGGACGGGCGATTCGTTCACGTAGCCCGAAGAGAAAAGCTCAATCACTGCAGAGCCGCAACACGTTTAGCGTCAAGCCCCTCCTGCCAACCCTCATCCCAGCCGGTCAATTCCATGCACAGGCCACAGATCGCCACAGTGCCAAGTCAACGAGAAGGAAAGTTTCACTCTGCACTGCAAGGCCTCGAGCTGTAACCGCATTGCACCATTTCCAAGCATTCCGCAGCAGTCATCTCGTGGAACATGCTTCCCAGCAGACAGGCCGCCACAACGCCTAGGCCCAGGGTTGCAATGCCTTGCACCCTCCACAAACGCTGAACTCTACAGACCTCGAGATCAAACCGAGTCCACAACCGCTTCGCCCTCGGCCACCCCAGCAATGTAAGTATATAACCTGGCATATCAGGGTATGAGGAAGCGGTGCCTGCTCATCGGCCGCTGTCATTAAGCCTCACCTCGTTGGCCTCCATTCGTTGCATAAGTTCTCCGACCAATTCGGACAATTCCCGTGACCGTGGTGTGCTCAAGTCCTGCGGTCAGGGCTCAGCAGGCCCCCACCGGACCCCGCCGTCCTGGGAGAGAGCACTAACACTCTCCTGTATGGGACAGTGCCTCAGCTGCTTCTTGCGCGTGACCGGCTAAGCAAACTCAACTTGCCAAGAAAACAAAAAATCCATGCTTGAAACAGCAGGCTGCATAAACTGGAGGTCCGGCATCAAGCTCTGGGCTTTTGCTGCATACGGCAGAAAACGTCCAGGGAAACCTGTCACCGGCACCCCGTCAGCCGGCCACTCTTCTGATGCAGGGCCAACCTGTGGTGGTATCTCAGTCCTGAGCTGTAGCCGTGCCTGTGCCTGTCTGAAAAGTGCCTGGAGCTGTTTCGCTACAATCAGGAATACCACTGATCTGGCACTGCAATAAATAAATGCGGCCAGCTTTCTGCAAGCAAACGAAGGTGGTGATGCCCGCTTTCAGCAAGCCATGCAGCTGTTCGAGAGCTTCCCTCTGAGATGTGCAATAGACCGGATTCAGGTATGGATATCGGCCTCAGGAACTGCTGCGCTCCGCGCTCCATCTTCAAGACACGATTAGGAGTGGAGTGAAGTGGATACTTGGTCCTTGGCCAATCATAAGGTGCCCGGGTAAAAGCCAGTTGGCATGCTCGGAGAATCGCTGCGGCTTCAAGCCGGATGCCAGGATTGCCATTCGAGGCGGTCGATTTTGTAACCAACACAACAGCAGGCCCGGGAAACAGCACCAGGTCTGCACGCGATGGATCCAAGCTCTTGCAGCTGGGCGCGCCGCCATGTGCTTCAATCAGAAGACGACAAGCAAAGGTAAGTCGAGTTTTAATCTTGTGAACCGTTCAACCGACTACCGGACAATGAATGCTGGCTTCCAGCTTGATGCCTTACTGTTGCGAAGCTGTCTTGCGGTGCGCAACACGATGCAGATCCACCACTGAGCCTGATGAATGTGCCTATACAGTTTCAATCCCATCCTCTCCTCTGCAAGCGCCTCAGCAGCAGCTGGGCCGCCGAATCCCACTTTGTCCAGGACGGGTTGCGAAACTTGCAACTGCTCCAGCCTGGCCCGCTCCCACAACCCACTTACTCCAAAGCTTCCACATAAAAACCCTGAAGGGGGAGAGGAGCAAATCTGATAAATTTCGTGCATAAGGTCAGTGACAAAGCTGGAGTCTCCCGACCCGTGTCGGTGCGGTGCGTTCCCGCTACTCTGGTGCTTCCGAATTCAACAATTCCTGCTCCCGCTGCAGTGCCGTGCGTATTTTGCACGGAAATCGTGCTCTCGCCACAATCCCGTGCTCGTTTCAACCTTAAAAAAGTCTCGACAAATCTACGCTATTCGGCTCGGAGGTGCCATATAACGTCGATTTCGGGGACTCAAGGATTGGCGAGAACATCGCTTTCGTAGTGTCCATCTATCATCTTGATTGCCATGTCGTTGATGTGGTCTCGAAATCCATACTAACAGTCTTCTTTTGCATAATTGGTAGATATTGGTAATCATGCTCCCGCCACAATGCCCTGTAAATTTTGGGGTGCGGCTCGCGTTCCCTCCACAGTTCTGCATGTCAGTGCGTTTCCCTCCACAGCGGAGCTCCCTCCACAATGTTGGGTGTCATGCTTTTACTTGATTGCGGTGCTCATTTGGGACCTCCCGGGTTGACTCCTGGAATGGTTGTCGGTTCTCGGGTATGTTTATGAGCTTGGACTGCTAGGTTATGGTGCTCTTTGCATCCGCGCTCCCACAATTTCTGGCGTTGTCGCAAGATGGTTGCGGTACCTCGCAGGAGAAAGCGTAACATAGGCTAACAGCAACTTAAAAACACCAGCTCACCTCGGGGAGTGGGGCCCAAGCCTCCCAGTGGTCCCTCGAGCCAAGACTCAGTCACAGGTAATCAGACACAACGTCCAGCAAACTTGCGGTTGATATTTTTTCTACCGGTGCAATATACACAACAGAACCTCGGTCTGCATCAAGTGCCATGCGCCGTGGGCGCGCACAGGAATAATGGCTCATCAGTGGAACTCGTCACAAACTAAGGAACACGGAACACAGCTTTCCCGTGCCTGGAAATTCGGTGTGCCAGCTTGGCCTCGACGCGTTCCTCAGGAACGTTAAGACACGTTCGCGGCGCTTCTCTCAGATTTGGCTCACCCCCCCCTGTCCTTTGGCAAAGTGCGGCCCAAGCTCTCATCCAGCGCCTGTGAGGCAGTGCGCATGGGGCAGGAGACCACAAAACGGCCCATGCATGCCCTTGCCTGAACGCGCTGCTCCAGCCTAGGGGATGTACGAAACACAACTCCAAGGCCCAATCCTCCAAGAGAAGGGCCTCGACATGCGAGCTGCGAGCTGCTCGCTCGATGGGAAGTCCTCTATCACGGGTGCGCACTCAAGGGGCCCAGCTGAGGTTTCAGTAGCTTCTCGGTCAAACCGGATAGCTCATAAGAGATAGAATCCTTGTCCAGCGTTCGCATGTCTTGCCTCACCGCGACCACCTGCGCTTGCAACTGCCGAATACGCCCGAAGTGTTCGAACATACTTTCTAGCCCCAGGGTAGCATGACAGGGCACCGGTTGCCTCCATCATGCTGGCAGCGCACAGAGACGTCGTTGCCTGAGGGTCGGATCTGGACCGGACCGGGCTCATTCGCCGAAGTTTCGAAGACTGTTGTAGAGCCCGCGACCTCGGCACAGGCCCGGATTGCCTCTCCCAGAGCATCTCCTGCCTGCAGCCAGCTCCCTTTTTCGTTCTCGACAATAACAGTTGAAGCGCCTGGCCTGGTCTTCAGCAGAGAGCTCCTCAAAGCACGGATACTCATTGACAGAAGCCTTCCAGGTGTCTGCTACCCGTCCTTGCCGGTTCTGGCAAACACTGGAAAGCGTGGCCCTCTGCCGGACACTTCAGCTCCCAAATGTCCTGGCAGACTTTTCCATCTCCCCTTGAGGCCCTGAAGTCAAGGTAGCAGCTCGCAGATGAGATCATAGAAGCACTGCCGGTGAGGCGGATGGCCACCTTCACCGGTGCCTCACCGATAAGTATATTAAATCGCACGACTTGACCGAACAGATCATGTCGAGCGCCAGGCGGAAGGGCTGTCGTCAAAGGCCACCCGGCAGCATCCCGAGTCGCGATCCACATCGATGACAGTCTGCGTCAGCAATGTGGATGGCAACATGCACCACGCGCAAAAGATCTGTTGTGGAGGCATTCATCATTTCAGAAGATCAGAATGTTCAGACTGAGACTCCGGCACCTCTGCTTCCAGACCGGAATCCTTCGAAGTGGCGCCCATCAAGGACAACCTTGGTCTGTAGCCATGTCACGAAAGGGGCTTCTCGGCATCATGTGTGAGCAGATCAGTTGAAGGGAGCACCTCCACAATCTGGTAATAGGGGACAATCTATGAGTGCAGTTTCGAGCGCATTCAACAAGCCTCCTCCAAAACGCAAGGTAACCGAGTGCCGAGCTACCCGGCTTCCCACTGCCAGGGCCATGCTGAACTGTGACTAGTGCTACGCAACGCGGCTACGGCGTGTGTCTATTCTGAGGCGGCGCAGCTACCAGTAGCTGCAGCAGCTGTGTCATTTGGAAACCAGGGGCGGCTTTTTTGACGCTACTGTCTCGGGCATCTGGTGGTACCTGCGTGCAATGCCTGGAAGCGGTGGTAAAACAAAAAAGCAGTGCTCTTCGATAGAAGCATTCTGACCATGGCGGCTGCAGCAAGGGATGACCCAGGCATCTGAGAAGTTGGAAACGGTTCATGACCGAGGGTCACACGTCTCTGGCATGTCTACAGTCCCAACCTGTTCCATGAGAGGTGCACAGACGGCTTACGTTGGACCGAAGGAGGCCAGGCCTGCGGCAAGCAATTCCGACCTCGGAGCACTCGAGAACTCCGAGCCACCGCTGCCACTGCTCGGCCGCGAGATGCTGAGAGCTGGCACACGGGTACGCCGCCCAAGAAGAGCTCACGAGCCTGCTTCATGCAATTCTCTGAGCCCTGTCTGCCAATCTACAACGCTTGCTATGCCAAATGCGGCGCACCGTGCAAACATCCATGAGATCTGCTGCAGTGAAGCCAGCCTTGTTTGGGCATTTATGGCGCTTCGACTCGTGCGAGACTCGGCACAAGCTCTCCTGACATGCCTCCCGCAGCGCGGCACAGTCGTAGCCAACTTTCTTGAGCTCCCCAAGGGCCCTCCAGACAAAGATGCTGCGCAGGATGCATTGCGATGCAAGGACCGGCCGCGGACCAGCCCTCTTGGCGCAGCTGCGATGCTGGATTCTGCTCTGGCCCGACCTGGCCCAAGTTGGGTCGGCTGCCTTGCTGCCAGCGCTTTGCATGATACCGACGGTGGAGGCACGGTCGCCTTCCTCTTCTTGATTCCCAAAGCCTTGCAAGTGTTGTGTCACATCTGAACGGATACATTCCGCCAGAGCGTGCACAGCTTGCAGTCTGCCACACACAGCCTTAATCAGCAGAATTAAGAACTCATCCAGCTCCAGCACACCACTGTCATCGTCGTCAACCTGCATCTTCCGTAGTCGTCATAGATGCAGCTTCGACAGGCTCCAACCTCCTTCATGATACTCGTCAATCGCTCTTCGCTTATCGCCATCTTGTGCTGCTGCAAAAACTCCTCCCAAGATGCTGCAGTCCCTACTTGGCATCAATCTGGGCATGTGTCCCAGTCCTGAAGCTGATTGAGGCTGATTGCACCGTCCTCTCCTGCAGCTCCCTCGAAGAGGTCCGTGTACCTCGCCAGCAAAGCGACGCGAAGTTTTGATGGCAGATGCCAAAGGCTGCGGTCGGAACAACAACGACTCAGCTGAGATGCTGCTTGAGAGCGGCAGGCTCTAAGTACATCCTCGGGATTCGCGAGCTCTTGCCCTGACGGTTCGTGTCATGTGAGCTCCCGCAGCAAGAGACCCAGTGCACATTGCCTTCGTCTTGTTCTGCATCTCCACCAGTTTCTGTGCCTTCATTGTGTCGGAGAGGACGGGCAGCTCTGAGCATTCCGACAGACATTCGCAGTTAGACCAGCAAAAGGCTCTCGCAGCGCCGACTCGCCGATGCGTGTAACCCTCACTGAGAAAGGCTCCAAACGTAGGTACTCCGAGAAGCTGACCTGGCACAGGACACCGGATTCTCCAATCCAACAAGCGTATCTGCGGAGTTTGTGCAACGATAACTCCAGCCCGAAGAGCAGACCCATCTCCGTCAGCGTCTACCTTGCAGGCACAACAAGCCCCCCGCCCCGATCGTCACGGCGGTGGGCGCACGCAACCGCTCACGCGTTCTGTCAGCGGAGCAGGATCCGAGATCCGACTACAGCATCTGCGAAGCTGCTAATCAGATCAGCCGGGGGTTGAAAACAGATGCAGTAGTGGCTGAGCGCAACCACCAGGACGCTAGGATCAATTTTCTTTGGATTCTGGACATGGCTTAGATTGGCTGAGCCGACATTTGTGGGATTTAGCATGGCCTAGCTTAATGGGGGGTTCAATTCGGTCGTTTCCGCTCACCCCAGTAGTGGCATTTCACAGGCGGCGGTTCTTAGGACAGTTCCGGCAAACCGAAAACCCTAAACTGCGACTGGTGCAAAAAAACAACTCAACGGCCATAACATCTGCAACATCTTTGCATCATGGGACGCGAGATTAGCCATGCCACGATGCGACAGGGCCCGGGTCCGACCAAATGCGCGGAGCTCCGAATCGAACCCCGCGCAAAACCATTACCTGCAGCCTGCAGCTACTTGGTACCAGTTACATCCCGCTACGGCAGGATCGGCCCACCGACTGCCAAATCTCCGGTAGGCTACGCAGTCCGGCAAAGTAGGCGTTCAGGTGTTCCGATCCCAAAGGTTCCACAGCTAGAACCTCGACCCTGCGCTATGTCATGAAGTCCGCCAATTAATCGCATCTCCTGGGCAGAGCTTTGTCTCCACCGGTTTGTGCCATCATGTTACGTGAGTCGAGCACCAACTCCTATGAACTCTATATGCCCTATGGGCCCGATGCCACCAAGTGCAAGTCTGCTAGATCGGATCATCTACAAAGGTGCGGTACAGGATCTTAATCTTCACGTCCTCGTCCTCTTGTGGAGTCGGTTTCAAGATGTGTAACTCTATGGGTGTTTAGGCTTTTTGCCTGCTCCTGCAAGTGGAAGAGACTTTGGAGAAGAGGCATGCGAATCGACGGTATCGGTGGTATTGGTGGTGGCTACCAGCCGTCGGCGCCAGATGCCTAGAGTCTGCCTACAGTGCCTCGCGAGGTAGCCAGGGCTGGATGCCATCCCGAAACGCAGCATTCGGAACGGCAGTGATCTCATTGATTTACAATGCCGTCTGTCAGCTCGTCCGTCATGAATAACTACTTTAATGTAGCTTTCGCCTACGCCTACGCATTTCTGCAAGCAACACGTGATGGCCTGTTTGAGAACGCTTTTGAGGTCCCTTTCCGTCAAGCCGATGGTGGTGGTTCTCAGCACTGCCTTGGTCGTTCTTAGAGGGCAGCTCTTCTTCCAACCCTCCAGGAGCACTGACAAGATGTGGGTCGACCGCCTTCATCTCCGGAATTGATATGGTACCGGCGCCGGTCTTGTCATACCTGAGTTGCTCCGGCTGGAGTTCCTCTGCTTGTTCACAACGTTATGTTGCGTTTATTCATCCGAGTGGCTCGTGGAAATTCCGGAGATGCTTGAGGACGAACATGTTCTGGCAAACCACTCAAGTGGCACAGACTGCACAATCCGCATCGAGTGCAGAGTATTAATAGAAGTTCCCTGCAATACTGAGGGTTAGACGCAAAAGTCAGAATCGTTGTTACAGGCTGTTCCTTTTCCAGTGATTGAAGATGCTCCGCAGTTGCATTAACTTCCGGACTGGTGTGCATGCCAGATATGCACACGGGGAAGACACTTCCACAAAACACTGACTGCTTCAGCCTCTCAAGCACCATCCTGTCCAGGACCCTTCGGAGTTACAGTGAGGATACTGCACGTGGACTCCGCGAACGGTCCTTGGAATAGATGGGCTCGCAGGCGGCTGAAGAACGTGCACAGCTTTCACCCAGTTTGAGATCGATAGTGGCATGGAAAAAGGAACGTCCCTCGACCAGCTGCTTGGTTTGTATCGGTTCATGTAACTCTACGTGGGGGTTGATCAAAATAATGGGCCGCAACCTTTGCACTTTGCACTCCAGTAGATGCATCATGACGGTGCGAACACTAAACGAGTTGCCGAAGTCAGTGCCAGGTTTGTCAGGACTTGGTGAGAAACAGGAGAGAAAATCCACCATGAGACGGTTAAGGGCATTTCTTGCCACTTGGGTGTCGTTGCACAGCAACGCCCGATGAGCATATGAGCACAGGACTCGGGGCAATGGTGCTTTGTCAAAAATGGCGCAGACCGAAGGCATCCGGCCTTTAAACGGCAGTGGGACGCCCTTTGGCCAATGAATTCGTACCTGCACTCCCTTCCCATGAGGAAACTAGGGATGCTGGCAAATGATTGTCGCAAGTCCAGGTGGCAACAACAATGATGTCCCTCCGATTACAACTTCGATGCCTGGACCAGCGAATGCCGCGCTGCAAAGAAGCGGCAAGTAGAGGGATTGAAGGCTGAGGCAAATCAGCTCAACCAAGGAAGCAAGGCTCCATTCCAACAAATATTAGCTGCCTGGAGTCCTTGCCACTTGTTCATACTGTGCATTTACTGCTTCGTAGGCGTCGCCACTTCCCTGCGCGCACTGCATAGGTCCGCACTTCACCTGAGTCCGTCTTCGTGGGCGTTGGATGCCCAGTCTTCGTACAGCTTGCATCAAGACGTACATTGCAGCCAGTAAGCAGTTCTGCATGTACTTGTCACTGGTGAGATGTTGCAGAAATTCGCCGTGAGACACCTGGCAACATGCAAACAAGCTGCAGACTGTCATTCTGCCTGAAACTGCCTGTCATGCCACTATGTGCTTGTGTATGCACGTAGGGTCACTGAGAGCTGTGCGAGCAAAATGCTTGATTCCTTTCTGCGCTCGATGAGCTTCGTCAAACGACGTGCACGATCCTCCGGTGCGGCTTGCAGTCAATGCAGCCCTGGCCCTCCGCATAGCGCAGCTGCTTGCAGCCGATCCTTGATCTGCACAAGACGCTCCCATCCTTGAGCGCTGTGCCCGTTGGGTCCGCAGCCTTCATGCACTTGATCATGACCGTGACCCGCGATGACGCATCTTAAGTGATTACTGCCACTGTGCACGATGACTCCGGCACCTTTCACCGCTAATGACCAATCGTAGCGGCCGAACTGCGACCTGAAGAGCGACTGGAATCCAAGGTATTGGTTGCCCCGCGAACCAGCACAATCAGTCTTGAACTTAGCCTTCGCAGGCAAGTGGCAAACTGAAACCCCAGTAGAGTGCCGTGAAATAGCTGAAACGTGGCGAAACCAAAATTGCTGGCTGAGTGTCTCCAAATCGCCAGCTAGAGCACGCTTCGTGTCGATGGGAGCATTGGCAGGCCATCCAGCCACCTCCCGTGCCTTCCAAAAAAATCATATGGTGCCAAGCCGAGCTGGCTCGGATCAGGTGCCTCTGGGACCACCACGGTTTTGCCCGAAAAGCCTGAAGTCTGAAGAGCTCATTTCAAGAACTGTGGCAGACGGCCACTCAAATCGAGATTGGCCCAATTGCTTGAAAGCTATTTCCCGTTTTCGTTTCAACGCTCGCTGGATGATCGATGAGCTCGGAGCCCATGCAGCGCGTCGTCTGCAAAGCGCGAAGCACAGCCGACGTTATGGCAACCTCTGCAGAAAAAAGCTAGGGACTCGCTGTTGCTAGGAGCTGTGGCTGTCAGCAGGCTGAACACTCCAAACCGAACAATGGCGTTTTCAGCCAACACATCTGTTCTTCACAACCAGCTGAGAGAGGTTTGTTATTGGTGAAGACCTAAGAGAATTCTAGGTGCTTTGGCTGCTTATTAAACTTTGTACTTCTCTTGTTGGTCATGTCGTTTAGTTTGTGGGGCTTATTGAACCAGCTTGTTATTCCTCTCGCATTCTGGTTTTTCAAACCAGCTGAGAGTTTGCCGTGCTGATTCTGAGTTAACTTCATTTTAGGCATGTGCATCATTTAGGTCATGTCCATCCTGTCGAACTAGGATTTGTCATCATTCTGCAATTTTGTTGGAAATCTCGCATTTAAGAAATCATTGCCACTAAAAATTCCTGTATGTTAGAGTTTTGCTCTGAATTGCTGATATTGCAGTGGCTAGGGCTCTTTACTGCAAGCACCAGTGAAAGCCATACAAAACTCGATATACGCCATTTCAAGACACACCCCAATGCGACATAAGTAAGCAGTTTGTACATTTACCTTTAGACAAGCCAGCACAGTTACCAGATACCACTAGTTTCCCATAGGAAAGTTTTCAACCGTAGACGAAGAGTACAGTTCCTTACATGATGAACATACGAAGACAATCCATGAAGTGGTCTTCTTGTCGCAGCGTCTCCAAGCAGACTCTTATCCAGTTTGTAAGAGGATCAATTTCATACGAATTTTGGTAATAAGCACCTTACAAGCATCTTCAATCACATCGCAAGAGTACATGCGTGTGCCCAGCGGCAACTTCGTGTTGAATCCATCCCATTTGCTAAACTATCAAACTAGTGCTCAGACCGACTGAATTTCGTCAAGTTCAAGTAGTAGCAATCTCCATCAACATGAAACCTGAGTTTCCTAGTTGTAAGCCAAGACTGAGGTGAACGAACTTCTGGATGGCTTTCAGGCTCTGTTGCGGAGCTAGTCTAACCCATGAAATAGAAGTGACGGGATTGATGGCGACAATGACAACTGTATGATGAGGGAAATGCCTGTTTCTGAGAGAGTCAAGCACATAGAGCATTTAGGTTATATGACCCCGTCAGCGATAGGAACAGTGACGATACCAACAACACAGAAACTCCAAAAGTACAGCATTCCAAGCGTTAAGTTTCCGTAATGAACAACACGATATCTGTAGAGCACAAAAAAAAGACTAGCAACAGAACGACAGTCTCGAAATACAAAATAGCCAAGCCACAACAGTCGTGTTCCAGCGGATTCAAGTCGCATTCGATTGACAAGGGGCCGGGAACCCGAATCATCTTGATTCAGGCCCGGATCGAGATCCAAGATTTCTGAGGGGGGTGTTGCGCAGCCAATCTTGGATCCAACACCGACCCGAATCATTTCCGAATCATTTTGATTCGGAAATGATTCGGATGATTAGGGTGCCGCCCCCCGCCCCCGGCCCGAATTCTTGGATCTTGGATCCGGGCCGCATCAGAATAATTCGGAAATGATTCGGAGGATTCGACACTACTTTGGAGGGAACCCATAAGGCTTCATCCGTTTGATTATGCTCTATCTTGGTGCGGGGCGAGAGTCTTGCATTCAACGATGAGGAAGAAAGTTACGATCTACACACACTCCCCCGATCCCAATACCCCACGTCCTGAAGCTGACATTCAGGAGAAAGGCATGGGTACAAGGGTATCCCAATCCACTCCTTCCCAAAGCTGAGATTGAGAAGAAAGGCGTGGGTACGTGGTAGGGTACCACCTTTCAATATCAAAAACACATATATATATAATATGCATGAGGGCAAGCGGAGCCATGAGAGCCCACACACCGTCCCCACAGCCGGAATGTAGATTCTCAGATGGTCAAGTACACAAGGCCTCAGCCTTGAGCTTGGGCAGCAGTGTGTGCAGGGACTTCGCCTGCTGCAAAGAAGCGATGAAGCCATGCCTATCCATAGGCCATCTCAGCGGGCGAACACTTTTCTCCGGACCCTCAGCCTGGCGACGTCCGCGCTTCGTTAGCTTCGTGTCGTTTTTCAGCCTCCGAAGCAGCCCGTGCAGCTTTGCAAAGGCCGTTAAAAGGTGGACTCGTGCAGCTCAGGTGGCAAGTACTTGTCTTTGACGTTGTGTTGTGCCTCCAACTCTGCAATTCATGTAGCGGCTGAGGCAGTTCCATTGGGCCTCGCCGTGTCGAACTACATGAACCAGCTTGGCCTGCCGGGCAATGGAGGGTAGGATGGAACTAGGCAAGTTTAGGCGCTGCAAGCGTGGAGTCGAAGACTTGACTGTCCGCGGTAAAACGGGTGATGCGAATCTACCGCTTGATCGCCTTCACCAGCCGCTTTCGTTTGCCAGACTGAAGGCAAAGGACCATGGTACGGCGAAGTGCTGGGGACAAAGCTGATGTCGTGTCCGCGATGGCAAAAGATACTATTGCACTGTGATGAGCCAATGAAAGCTGCGTCCTCAGCTCTGCATGCAAGCCAGCACGATCAATTTCAACCGAAAACGCACCGACTTGAGTCAGGGCAACATCCAAACATGCTGTGCCATGAAGTTCAAACAAGGAAACCACCGACAGTTGCAGCGGACAGCCTGAGAGAGCTCGACCCCTGCCCAGCATCGAAACACTGTGGCCACGCTTTCCCCACTATTTCGGAATTGCCGGTCTCAGGCCTTGCAAGTAGACTTCCTGGCAATCCTCAGATCCGACAGACGGGGACAAAATCGACGCTGGCACGACTTGCTGCGAGGCGTCGGATTTGGCCTTTGCGACGGACAGGGTCGAGACGGAGGAGTTGACCGTGCTGGTCCTCTGCCCAGAGCCAGAGTCTCAGAGAACATTGAAAATGCTCTTGCCACTGGGCCTCGTCTGGCCCTGCATCCCTGCGATCTTCCGGCAGAAAGGCAGACAGCAGCACCGGATTCACGAGGCTACGAGTACCTGTTGCTCCTCTCTAGACTCTATCTATAGCAGTGTCTTGCAGGCGCGGGTGTCCGAGTGCTACTGCGTTGCCTGGGTCGTATTCTGGCTACTCTCTAGCCGACATGACACGACCGGACTGGCTCAAAAGCTAAAGTGCTTCAGTGTCCAAAAAAACAGCATCGACTTGCTGCGCATTCTTTGAGTCTCTAAACTCTAAACTGCAGCTTACCGGCGCACTCCGGGCAAAGCTCGATCGCAAAGCGTCTGTTGGCAATGTTCTGCAGCGGGTGCTGCAAGTCCCAACATAGGCGCTGAATAAACGCAACGTACACTTCGTGTACCGGCCATGCCCTACAGCTGGCAAGCAGATCTCCGACAGCATGTCCAGATGCCATGCGGCGCAAGGGTTACGCACAAGTGCCCTACATCAGATCAAACTTCTGGCACATGACATCAACGGTATTCAGGGACGTTTCCGGGAGCTTCTCAGGAATCTGCTCATCTGCTCCCCATCTTCCGAGACACGCTGGGGTTCTGCATGGCTTGGCCGTGGCTGAGGCCCCGAACCATCAATGGTAGTTACACACACGGTAGCACCAAAGAACGCCAAGGCCGGCGTGCAGCCGACAAGCGCATAAAGCCTGCTCGCACGGCGTCCACAATCCGACTGCCGCGGGGAAGCCACTTCGGAATCTGCCAGGGCAAAATTCTCTCAAGAATTCCAGAATACAGATCATATTCATGCAGGCACGATTGAAGGTGAATGCATCCGTTTTATGACTGTTGGTTGCACGGAAATAGTCAGAGGTTTGATGGGGCAGTTGTTCAGTGGTGGTGGTTCAAACGAGTTTTGCCCTGTTGGTTTCATCCGAGGTGCACGAAGCCTGTTCATTAGCTGCAAGGGTGCACAAAGCTTGCTGCAGCATCTGCGGCGGTTCAGCCTAGCGAGCCCCAGATGGAGACGAAAGCTTCGCATTTTCGAGGCTGGGCAATGCTGCGAGGCTAAAGGCTTGAGCGCATTGAAAAGACACTGCCGCAGTGAGCCCCTCAGAATCCTGCACTCAGTAGGACTTGATGATCTGGGCCTGGGGCTTACGAGACTCACACGTTTGTCATCTCAATGGCCACATGGTTGGCCTTGGGGAAGAGCTGAGCACTACGCGTTGCGCAGATCCTTGGCAAGCTGCTCCAGCTCTCTCCCCAAATCCTCAAGGCAGTTCAATGCAGTCGATTGCTGTGACGGTGCGGAGCCGAGTGCAGCCTCAAAGAACGTGATAATGCAGCAAGAAGAAGCATCGCCCCCGCCATTCCACTTCCGCTGTAAAGTTCAGAAGGCTGCAGGGCTCCTCGTGGAGCTCTCTTCGGCTCTTTGGTGTCGCGGGCTGCAGGGGAGAGAAGCGCCAAGCAAGGATTTCTCGACCACAGCCCGTTATATATGGTCAGGGTTCGCCCCCNCCCGGGCCGCTCAATGGTATGGTCTGGTAGGGGTGGGGGGCCGGCCGTTGGAGCTGTGCCTGGATGGTGGGGAGGTGCTGCGGCAAGGAAGGGGTCACGCGCAAGCAGTACCCAAGCCATAAACCCTGTAACGTAGCACGTGCTCCTTTTCTTATTCACCTTAACCTGTACTTTAAACCCTGCACCCAAGCCACCCGGCCTAAATGCAGGCTCTAAGCCTAAAGCACAACATTGTACATAAACCGTCTACCCCAACATAAGCCCTTGTCGATTCGAAGCCTTATACCTTTTAACCATAAACCCAAAACTCAAAAGCTCAAGCTAAACCCTAAACCTCACAACCACCCCACAGGGGGAAGAAGACCCCGCACCCGACACCACAGAGGAGGGGAGGGGGGGCCCACCCTATGTCCGGACCATTGACCTTTGGGGGGGAGGGGGCGAGGGGGTGGGGCCACGGAGCGCGTGACCATACATGATTTGTTGACTCTCTCCCAGCCTTCGCCGATGATGCGACTGTCCTGTCCGATTCAACTCACGAACAGCTGCTGTGGAACGATTAAGTCAACGGCCTGTCGCTAGTAGGCTCTGCTTCAAGCTCAAGGTTTCTGGCAGAGATTATGGAGCTGGACCTGAGTTCTCTGCAGGTTGCAACATGATCTCACGGCACTCGACTGATCGATGCTGTGTTCGACTGGGAAGCTTGCGAGATGAGATGTCGGTACGGGCTTTGTCCGCCTGCCTGAGGCGGGAGCTCGGCAGTGCTCTGGCTTCCGATGGCACGACCCTTTAGGCCGCAGGCTGCAGCATGTGGGCTTTCGCTCTCATCTATCCTCGCCAGAGGTGGGATCAGAGGCAACACAGCGCCCCACTCGCCAGAGCACTCCTGGCGGAGAGTTTCGCTGCCTTGAAGATCATATATACAAAGACTCTGCAGCTTTTTGCTTTGCTGAGAGCACCCGGCCTTCGACTGGAGCACTCCCGGACAGACGGTCGCCTCACAGGAAACCCTCCGTCGCAGAGCCGCGAAAATCTGCAAGCTTCCGAGGCTTCTCAGGCTCTCGGGCGCAGGCACTTCGAGACAAGCCTGCAGGAAGTTTCACAACCATCTCTCTCGTGCCCAACATTTTAGGTCAGTTCCCTTCAGATCTCAGCGACAGAGGTTGGCACTAGGAGTGTCATCCAGCAAGGTCTCCTCCGTGCGACAGATGTGTGTTAGAGTCAGTGCGCGACTGGGAAGACTCCGGGAAAGGGCTGGAACGGGAAACGATCTGTGCATCTGTGTCCTGCCAGAGCCTGATCGCACATTGCACCATTCGCCTGAAGAAGCTGATCCGCCTGGGCGTTGGCACTTCTTCCATCTTGGGATAGATCTTCTCTTGACGCGGCAGACATGCGGCCATCGCTTTTTACGGCATGGGCCTGGGGTGCTGTACATCTCAGGCTGCAGACCTAGCTAAATAACTGGGAGGTGTCGAGAAGCTGTCGTCCCTTGAATCTCGCTATTTCCGCGGAGCAGGCTGCTTCGACACCTCCACGCACCTGTGCCTGGGAAGGACATGCAATCAGCGGTCCTTTCGACTAAACGCCCCTCGGCACAACATCATGCATAGTGTCGCTCGTAGTCGTCCCATGTCGTCCCATGAATCAATCATTTGGCCGTGGGGACATCCTAAAAGCTCGTCCAGCAGCAGGTGCACCAGCCCAGTCATCCACAAAGTCGCACGGCGCTTGAAGGCTTAGCTCGTCCAAAGCTGCATTTGGGAGGCAAATGCCTTCTGCGCAGTCTTCAGCTGGGCAACTTTTTGCTGCAAAGCCTCGAGAAATTAAGGGGTGCTTGACATGTCACACACACACACGCACACATACGCCCGTCGATGGGCCAAAGACTGGGTCCCAACTGTGGCTGTTTCGCATTTCAACTGGCACGGTTCCCCACGGCTAACCAGCTGCTCAGGCCCAGCAACAGCATCGGCTTTTTCAGATTCTCGTAGCAGGTCCTGAAGCTGCGCTGGTGGAGCAACATCCTCCAGAACGTCCTGCGCTTGGCTTTTGCGAAGTGGTACCAGTGGCACTAGGTTAGCAAATTCCGCAGCTGACGTTGGACATCTGAAACTTCGCAAGCAGCTTCGAGAAGTGCACTTAGGAGTGCGGGGAGTGGAGAGTTAGGAGTGAGTGGGAGCGGGGAGTGGGGAGTGAGCAGGAGTAGAGAGTGATGAGTGAGTGGGAGTTGGGAGTGGTGGGGAGTGAGTGGGAGGGAGGGAGCGAGAGACAGAGAGAGAGAGAGAGAGAGCGAGAGCGAGAGAAGACAGAAAGAGAGAACACACAACAGTTCAGCCTCTATCTGTGGGAAATGCCTTCTGGCTGCGTCGACTGCCCTACTGTCCTCTGGGAACCACAAGTGTGTGGACTGGTGGCCGTGCTTTCCTTGCAGAACGCAAGTCTGCCACCAACCCCGCTTCAGCTTCGACTTCACTAATAACGGATTTCCATGGCGAGGCCAAAAGAGTCCGTCCTGTGAAGACGACCCTCACGCAGGCGCAAACATTGACTGAGCCTGGGCATGGCAAGGCATGGCATGCGCCGAGGGCCTAGGTTTCGTCCTCAAAGCTGCTGTCCCAGCAACTCTCTCGGAAGTGAATCCGGCGACCGTCGCTTGCACTGTCAGCTTCTCTGACAGGCGGAACGGCACCTGATGCTTGATTTCTTTCACGCCATGCCAGGTGCTGCAGGCGCAAGAAATAGTGGCGACTAAGGCATTCACAGACCTCTTCGACCAGCCCGATCTGAGCCAACTTTGCCTTCCAGGCGCTGTGTGGTTCTCTGAGTCGTCCGGCAGACCCTTGAATCGAATGAAGCCTTTGAAGCTTAGCTTCTGTGAACCCGCCGGGGGGAAACGCCAGCTACATGTTCATGTTTGAGGCACGTGGACGGCGGCTCCTTTCGGATGCATGTGGGTACTAGTAACACATCACATTGAAACAGAACCCGTCGAAAAGTCCGGAAGTTCAATCTGACAGAGTCGAGAAGGCATCCTCGAGACTTTTCTCAAAGACCCAGCAGTATGCCTTCGTGTCGTGCACGTCCGTCCACTTCAGGTACGGATGCAGTCTGAAGAGCCTTGTTATTTTTGTGGCGCTGCACTGGATGAGGGTCACTTCAGATAACAACTGTGTTGGTTCTGCATGTTGCATTGCACTCACACTCCGCCCCCCACGATATTAATACTGTGAAGTTTCAACCTGTGCCGGTTGCTCTCCTTGCCAACATCTGCACGAACTCTGTAAAGGTGCTGCATGATTCCAAGCCCTTGGTTCGCGGAGCTTCTTGCTGTTAGTTGTTTCTAAATATTAAATATTGGACCCGGCACTCCTCTCCATGCCGCCGAATCTGGACGACTCGACTCTTCAGCGTTTCGCGACTCCACTGGTTCATCTTCCCAATCCTGTCAGCAACAACAACTCCTCCGGCAAGTTCAAACCGCAGAAAGGCCGAGACCTGTCTGAGTGACCATGGCAACTCCTGCCTGGCATTGTCGTTGATGAGACTACACATCATGTCCACTTCTCGCCTTGCAAGCGCCATATCTGATATCTTCACAAGGCTCCGATCGACTCTGTAGCTGTCATTGTCGGGATGCTGGGCCATGTCGGCTTGGCAAAGGAGTGATCGTACTTGTGCGCGCAAGCGGGGGATCTTGGTGCTCAAGTCCGATTGCAGGCTCGAGTACCTGGCATCTGCGGCATCTGTTTCCCTCACTTCAGATACTGCTCCGACTGAACCTTCCGTCTGCAAGTAGATTCCTGCCGTTGCTACTCAGTCGAGCCGGGTGGCGCTTGCGCATAGCGCAGTGTGCTCAGAGTCTCGGCGGCATGCTCGGGCTGCACGGTTGCAATCCTCACACACTCTGCCGTCATCTGTGACTCGAGTTCGGGCAATGCGTCTCCTACGACTGCACAGTGTCGACAAACCACAAGCCGAAGCATGCCCGCGCAGTTGTTGGGAGCCCTGTCATGAAAGCCCTGGCATGGCAGCCAGTGATGGCATCGCTCAGAAGCCAGGTCAGCGAGGAGTCCCTGTAGGGGACATGCTCTCCTTGGCCACCTCAGAGAAGTGAGAGACTTCGCATCCTTTCTGCAGAGCTCAGAGGGCTCTGAGCCAGAAGCGTGCAAGCGCTCCCACCACGCGGCCAAGAGTGGAGAGGCTGAGATTGATGTGGGCTCCTCATGACAACATGAAGAGGCAATCGGTCATGATGAAAGAAAGGCCTACCGGGGCCTACCACAAGCTGCAGGGATTGCGAGTGTCCCATCCGTTGAAATCGAAGTTAATAGAGTTCTGCACGGAACACTACGAGATGCCGTATACAGTTCCAGAGCCCTGAGTGCTTTCGAGCCTTCTCGCAGCTGCTCGCCGTCGACAGCATACTGTCCGGACCTAGGACAACATGAAGGACTCAACCAAAGCCGTGACAAGCGCTGAAGCTTGAGACTTGAGAATCCAGCCGCTCGCTCCCGGCCAGGTCCACAATGTGCAGTCGAGTTTCTCGCCCTGGGTTGAGGTAAGTAGCTCGGCAGCTCGACTCGCATCAGTTCTCAGGCCCCTCCTTTCGCAGTTGTGGCATCTGGCTGCCAGCGGACATGAATCGTAGCCACCTTAGGTGCAGGAGCTATCGCATGGAAGGGTAGGTGCCAGCGTGGCGCTATGAGTTTCGATCCGAGCAGATTGTTATTCCAGGCAACAGCGTGGCTGCGGCTGGAGCGTGGATTGAAGGCAGTACGGCCGACGATTCGAGCGGCCGCACCCTCCAGCAACCACTCGCTGATCTGCGGGGCCAAGCTAGGCAGCATTGTCTTCTAGCTTGGCAGAGAACACAGTCACGACATCAAGCTTCTGAACTTAGAAGTGGAGTGATGCGGCTGTTATCAAAACCTGGCTAAACCTGATTCGAGAGAAATGCAACGTTATTGTTGCCAGAAGCGGTCTCTAGACAGGGAGGGGTATGTTTTGGGGTGGCTTCCCTCTCGTTTTACAGCATTGTTAGCACGTTGGAAGCCTAAAGAGCTGTTCAAAGGCCTCACATGTGCTACTGCTGCTGCAATGTAAACGGGCATGGCTGACAAAGAGCGTCCTGACCCATGTGTTGGGTATCGTTTGGGGCATTGTTTGGGCCATCAGCAGCACAGTGGTGGTGGTGGTGGTGGTGGTGGTGGCGGTGGTGGCGGTGGCGGTGGCAGTGGCAGTGGTGGTGGCGGT